>DXKC01008307.1:0-16870 GCA_031170775.1 Cymbopogon citratus
TAGATAGTGGACACATAAGAGCAACCTCAAGGATAAAAGTAAAATAAAGAATAAAAGAATAATCCTAAGTGGAGCAGTTTACAACTTATACATTTGCAACGAATAATTAGTGTCATATGATAAACAGGTTAAGCGACTAGTCAAGATCAAGAATGATAGGGAGAATTCCGGCTGCTGATCTGTCAGCCGATGGGGACCTTTAGACTCCTACACAACATACGGACGTGGGGGGTTATAAAGGACGGACAGGACTAGGTCATAGCCTGCCGCCTACAACCTCAATTGTGGTATGCCATCATAACCGAAGGTCCCCTCGTATCTGGGCACCATGCCTGCATACTAAGGAACTACCTATGTCCCCCAGGACTCCCATCCTTCGGATGGATGAGCTAAGACATAGGCAAACCCGAAGGAACAACGAGCCATCACCCTATTCCTATCATAGTCTCTAAGTATGTAAATCATATGAACAATGAAGAACAAGTATGAGCAAGATAAACTACTCTCATATGAACTATGGTTTAGCTCATATTCATCGAATATTCTATGCTCAAGACTATACCCTAGTTCATATGCAAGAATGTAATAAGAAGTAAGAGGCATAAGTAAGGAAGAACTCTTCATAGTGGATTACCAAGGGAGTAGCACTTCTTCCTAGGAGACAAGCCCTCCAAGTAGTTTTGCCTTGCTCTACTACTAATCTAGCTAGCTAATTCTAAAGAACAAGTAGTGGGAGTTAGGGAGAGAGCTCCAAATGAGTGTGTCTTTAGGGGGTGCCTCTCCTCTCCTCTTATTCTTGGTGTAGGTCGGTTCCGGGGCCTTTTGGGAAAAACCAGGTGTGCACCACCCTCCTCTGCAATCAATGTGAACACACACCAAGGTGGTGGCCGAACCACCTCAATAGGGGGCCGGCCGGCATACCTGGGCCGGCCGGTGTGCCCCCAAGGCCGTTCGGCCCGAGCCTTGGTAGGTGGGCTGTGCTTTGGGCCTTGATCATTGTGTCATTGTGGTTTTGGCCCAAAACTATTCTGGTTGGGCTGCCTTCCTTCAAGTTGATGAATACGTCTTCCGGAAAGACGCCTTTTTGATATGGATATTCCCTGTACTTCATATAGTGCATGTTTGGTTGGCTTCTCAGCGCAGCCTGGCTCGCATGAGGCAGCCAGGCCCCCTTTGGCCAGGCTGACTGCATACAACTGTGTGTTGTTTGGTTGCCTGTCTTAGTGCAGCCTAGCTCAGTGAAGACGGTGTTTGGTTGCATGGAGTTGCATCAGATTTGAACTCAGACAAATACATGCACCTTGTTTGGTTGCTTGCATGCTAGCAGTTCCACTTACCCCCTGCATGGAGTGGTAACATTACCACAGCTAGTTCAAATGCCTCTACATCACCTTCCAAACAAGAAAACCTAGCACTAGAGCCACAACTATGATTATTACAACTTTAACTATAATTGAACTATGGCAAATATGGAACTGATCATCTATAGCTGGTTTGAGCAGAGGTTGATTCACATATTCCAGTAGTGGTGGATTCACCAGCGGTGCCAAGGGGAGCGACAAGTGAAGAACCGAGACGGTGCCGCGGGAGGGAGGTATATATAGCATGGTGAATGGCGGGAAGAAGGAGGTAACCCTAGCGAGTTCCCGCCATCTCTCGGCGGCCGAAATCGGCAAGCGCGCGCACGGAGCTGCACCGCGGGAGCCTGACCCTAGAGGAATAGCTGATTTTGGCGTTTCTAGTGGGCCTGGCTGAGGGGGCGAGAATGCACGCGCAAGGCCTGGTCGAGGGGGTGGAACGGGAACCAAACACCGGTTCCCAGCATCCCGGGAGCCTGGTCGGGGGTAATGCAGGGAACCAAACACGCCCATAATCCGGAGTAAAGCTATATGTGTGTAAAAATATATAATTCACTCACTTTTTGGTTCTATTGGCAGTATAAATTTGTCATTAAGGACCGCAACAAGATCCCCCAGGCTTACCCTTTGCTCGTCCCCTAGTAAAGCTAGGCTTTGGTTTGTTGATCAGGAGTTGCTTCTATGCCGATTGTATTTCAAATGTACTTGATTTATAACAAAGTTTTCTATCTTGGTTTGAATCAATCAGCATTTTATCCACCCTGTTATTATTTTGAAACAAATAGGGCTTATTAGCTTTCTCAAGTCTTGGGTGATTGCAAGATAGAACAGTTTCGTAGTCATTGCTTATCATTCATCCCAAGTTCAACTATCTATCCGGAGGTTTTGAAAGTTTTTGCAAAGCCAAGTTCCTCAAATGATTTATCTCGATCGCTCAGTGTGTATATTTACCTCACCAAAGGCATTGTAATGTTTTGCCTTTCTTTCATGACCTACTACTAAAGCTTTGAGTGGAATTTTTGGGTAGGTATGTAAGTGGGCATACTTGTATCACATATGTTGCTTTGTCAAAAACCGGACCACAAGGAGATACAAGTCATACACTTTGATTAAGATGTGCAAGTGTGTGGAATATGGAGGTGGATCCTAATTCTACACTATACTCCTTTCTAAAATCATGATCTCTCTTTCTCAAATTTTATTTCTAAAGATATGGCTATCTTTTCTTTCACTTTTTTCAATGCTATGGGCCTTCGTGTGCCCCTATATTTCTTTTATTTTCTTTTATTTTTCTTTTGCATAGCCATATCTAAGTACAATCACATATTGAGAGAGATCATTATCTTGTAAAGCATGGAGTATTGTTCTAATAAATATTTTTGTGTCTACTTCCAGTGTAGTAATAAAACATTTTTTAGTGGATGGAAAGGTGCATATTGTGCACAACTCTCAGTGCAAGAGTTAGCATTATTTGGTGGGTATACGTGAATCTTGATCATGGGTGCATGACTATAATCTCAACTTAGGTCACAACAATTTGACATAGCTCAATGATCAAACAAGTAACATATGACCATGGGTTTTGAAATTTGAATCATGTCATATGGCCTTGGTAGGTATTTTATAATTATTGAGGAACTATTGTTTTGAATATGTTTTAAAATAAAACTCCGAATTTCAAGTTTCACTTAGAACAAAGTCATGGCATAGTCTATGTCACTATATCATATCAGGCAATAACTTAGACAAGATTAAGCATGTGCAACCCACTAGTTCAAGTTTTTAGGATGAGACATTTTTAGCTGCTAAACTCAAACCTTAGAGAAAACTCTATTATAAAGCAAGTACAAAAAAATACAAGACAGAGCAACTATTCATCATCTCAATAAGGATTGAACTAAAATTTTCACAACATATATATATAGAGTGGAATAAATATTTTTGGTATTTTTAGCATTTTTAGATTTTTTTAAATGCATGGTTGCAGAAATATAAACATGCTAAAAAAAATAAAATTGCTTGGAAGTAAATATGAATGCAGATACCTTTGCGGGGGTCCTTCCCCCAAGCTAGCTCATAGCCAAGGTACTTTATTTTATTTTTGGATTACCGTATGTTTGTCATCGTTCCAAGACTTTCTTTGTAAATGGTTAAGGTTTTATTCTACAAAAGGTTAGCCCATAGAAAAATACCAAGTTTATGCTAGCGATTTGTTTCAATAGTCAATTCTCAGAGATTGGACCAAGGTAAGTTAAAAATCCAAACACCATGCATGAATTTTTAACTTATAAAAACATGATGAGCTACACATCATGTTTTAAAACAGTATGCTTAGCACAAACAGTAGTGGTAGGATGACAAGGTTTTTAAGATTTCATATTTATTTTATTTATTTATTTATTTATCAGGTTTAGCTCAATGATCTATTCGAAGAAAACTCTAAGTAGATCATAATAGGTCAAATAATTTAAAAACCATGTTTGCATTACCGAACCTATAAAGTTATGATGGATCATTCATCATTCCTTTAAGCTAAATAGTTTAATTTTAGGTTTAGCTCTATGATCCATTCGGATAGAATTCTAAGTAGATCATAGCAGGTTAAATAATTCAAACACCATGTTTGCATTATAAGACCTATAAGGTTGTGAGGGCATGATCATTACTTCCTTAAGCTAAACATTTTAATTTTACAAAGATAAGGCAAATCTTTTTATTCTCATTATTATTATTATTATTATTATTATTATTATTATTATTATTATTATTATTATTATTATTATTATTATTATTATTATTATTATTATATTATTATTATTGAATTTTTATTATTTAAATTTTTATTAAGGAGATAAATTATAAAAGATAACTTACCGGTTTACCTGTCGGTCAGGGCTCACCTTTATAGTCCAATGAGCAGGACTTTCTCCCCTTCAGGTCTTGCTTGATTAAGGTGTATCTGTCCCGAGAGATTTAGACAGTTGTACCTTCTTGGGCCTCCACATCATTTTGCTTGTCTGTGGCGGTGCAGCGGTTTGTGCCATGGGCGGTTTTTGGTTTGGCTACGCCGGTTTCTTTGACGGTATGGGGATTTCCTCCTTCTTCACCACCTTGTTCCTGTGAACAGTTTTCTGCTCCTTCTTGGGAAGAGGAGCTTTGTTTTTCTTTTGTGTAGGAGCTACCTTATTCTTTTTAGAAGCTGCCTTTTCCTTTTCTCTGGCTTTTGTTTTGTTCCTTTGGGGTACTTGGGGTTGAATTTGGTGCTTGGTGGTTGGATTTCCACTTCTGTTATCCCTTGGGTGTTCAGTTCATATTTGATGCGAATCATATTGCATTTTTTTTCTACGGGGCCTAAATCCAAATTTCTCCTCTTTTCCATTGATGTTGAAACGAATTTCTCCTGCTCCAACATCAATTTGAGCTCCTGCAGTGCTCAAGAATGGCCACCCAAGGATGAGTGGTGTCTCTTTGGTGAGCTCCATGTCAAGCACAATGAAGTATAATGGCACAAAGTACCCTCTGATTTTTACAGGATATCTTCAGCAATCCCTGCTGGGTAGCGGATGGAGGAGTCAGCCAGCTGTAGTGTCATGGATGTTGGTGCTAGATTGTATAGTCAAAAATGATCTTGGGCATGACACTAATGCTGGCTCCAAGATCACACAGGGCATGGTTGAATTGTTGAGTCCCTATTGAGCAGATGATTGTGGGACACCCTAGATCTTTCTTCTTCTCTAGTAGACGGTTGAGTATAGCAGCACTACACTCTTCAGTCAGCTTCACCACTTTGGTGGATGGTAAAGGTCGCTTGTTGTTGATGATGTCCTTTATGTACTTGGCGTAGAAAGGTACGTGTAAGACGTCTAAGAGTGGGACTCTTACATGTACCTTCTCCACCATCTCAACGAATTGAGCGAATTGTTCATCCACCGCTTGTTTCCGTGTCCTTATCGGAAATGGTAGGTAGGTTGTATCGGGAAACCCCAGTGGTGTGGTTCTCTCTTCTGTACCCTCTTGTACTGTTGTTGGGGTGCTGGTTGCTCCTCTTGCCTTACTTTTTGTTTTCCTGCTGTATGGTTAGGATTGGGTGGATCATGAGTGGACTTACCACCCCTCGTGGTCACCGAGTTTACATTTTCAACAGATTTTGTAGGTTGAGCAACAGAGCTAGCAGGAACAGCGGCAGTTATCTGAGCTAATTGGGTTTCTAACATTTTGTTAAAGCTTAGCTAATTCTTAATGGCAGATGATAATCCTTCTATTTTAGAATTATATTTTCTAGGATTTTATCATTGTTCATTATCCTTTTGGTAAGATTTTTGTTAATTTTCACTTGGCCTAAAACCAAATCCTTAAGTGAAGGTTGATTCGAATTGTAATTGGAGTGGTAGTTCGAATTACCTTGGAATGGTGGACGAGATTGGTTGTTCTAGCCATTGCTTCCTCCTTATTGTTGGCGAAACCCGTAGTTGATGTAGGCTGTGTATTCTTGGGTTTCAGGGCAATCGTTCCCTGAATGGCCAACATTGCCACAGACCTTGCATGTCATGCGAGAGTCCATAGCGTTGACGGTGCCAGATGTATCTTCTGGGGCACGCTCATCAAACTTCTTTAGGAGTAAGTCTATTTTTGCGGCAAGCATATCCGTCTCCTTCACGGTGTGCATGCCTTTTTGTGCTTTAGCGGGGGTTCTATCTTCCCCCAAGCTTGGTTTTCTACCATCTTGTTGATTAACGCCATCGCGTTATCAATAGTGAGTGATAGAAAGGCGCCACCAGCAGCGGCATCTAGGTGCCCCTTCGACATGGGTGTTAACCCATTGTAGAAGTTCTGGAGCACCAGCCAATCTTCCTTTCCATGGTGGGGGAATGCTTGTATGTACTCTTGCAGCCTCTCCCATGCCACCAGAATGGGTTCCATTGATGTTTGCTGGAAATTAGCAATTCTACCCCTCAGGGCATTGGTTTTGCCTATGGGGAAGAACTTAGCAAGAAATGCTATAGAGCATTTGCTCTAGGTGTTAAGAGCTTCCTTGTCCATGTAAAACCACTATTTCGCCTTCCCCACAAGGGAGAAGGGAAACAGACGGAGCCTGATAGCATCTTGTGCGACGTCTTTGATGATGATTGTGTC
Source organism: Cymbopogon citratus (assembly GCA_031170775.1). Classification (NCBI taxonomy): domain Eukaryota; kingdom Viridiplantae; phylum Streptophyta; class Magnoliopsida; order Poales; family Poaceae; genus Cymbopogon; species Cymbopogon citratus. The sequence continues at coordinate 6,492 of DXKC01008307.1, forward strand.
GCACATCTCAAGGAAGTTTTGAAGGTGGGCATTTGCATCCTCGTTGGGTAGTCCACAGAATGGACTTGCCTGCACCATAGTGATTAGCCCGGTCCTAAGTTCAAAGTTCCTGTCTCCAACACTGATAGCAGGCCCGGTGGGCACGCTAGCAACAGCGAGAATGGAGAACTCACGGAGTGACTTCTGGGCCACATGTCGTTTGGTTTAGATGGTGCGGCAGCGACTGGTTCATTTGTCGGTGGAGTGGCAGAAGAAGAAGCGGTACGAGACCGGCTCTTCCTTAGGAGTGTCTCCGGATTTGCGTTGAAGTTCTTTGGCAGGGAGAAACCAGTCATACACTATGCTGTTTTCATCCACAACAGGAGAAAACATACAAGTTAGCCTGCATAGACAATGGCCGATTTCTAATGAAGTCAATTATGTTTTATTTTGGTTTCTTATGCTAAGTTTATTTATACCATTGCCTTCCCCGGCAACAGCACCAGAAATGTTTGTTGGCATTTCTTAACACAATCACCAAAAGACAGGTATGAAACCCATCCCCTGCGACTATGACAGAAATGCTTGTTGGCAGATCTTAGCATCGCCACTAGAATTAGATCTCTAGCAACGATGTAAGTATTGCCATGGTGGTAGATCACATTCTATTAGAGATAATATCCGCAAGCGCACGGATCTATCATTGTAGCATTTCATCCAGAAGTCTTTCAGGGTATCGTTGTTTATATTTTTTCCAAAAGAAGGCAGGGTACAAATGTGTTTAGCATATAAGTAGTTGACTTCATATCATTGAAATATGGCCCATTGCTATGCAGGTGTAAGATAATATGAATTGTAGATAGTGGACACACAAGAGCAACCTCAAGGATAAAAATAAAATAAAGAATAAAAGAATAATGCTAAGTGGAGCAGTTTACAACTTATACATTTGCAATGAATAGTTAGTGTCATATGATAAACAGGTTAAGCAACTAGTCAAGGTCAAGAATGATAGGGAGAATCCCGACAGCTGATCTGTCAGCCGATGGGGACCTTTAGACTCCTACACAACATACGGACATGGGGGATTACAAAGGACGGACATGACTAGGTCACTCCCTGCCGCCTACCACCTCAACCGTGGTATGCCATCATAACCGAAGGCCCCCTCATATCCAAGCACCATGCCCGCATACTAAGGAGCTACCTATGTCCCCCAGGACTCCCACCCTTCGGATGGATGAGCTAAGACATAGGCAAACCCGAAGGAACAACGAGCCATCACCATATTCCTATCATAGTCTCTAAGTATGTAAATCATATGAACAATGAAGAACAAGTATGAGCAAGATGAACTACTCTCATATGAACTATGGTCTAGTTCATATTCATCGAATACTCTATGCTCAAGACTATACTCTAGTTCATATGCAAGAAAGTAATAAGAAGTAAGGGGCATAAGCAAGGAAGAACTCTTCATAGTGGATTACCAAGAGAGTAGCACTTCTTCCTAGGAGACAAGCCCTCCAAGTAGCTTTGCCTTGCTCCACTACTAATCTAGCTAGCTAATTCTAAAGAACAAGAAGAGGGAGTGAGGTAGAGAGCTCCAAATGAGTGTATCTTTAGAGGGGTTCCTCTCCTCTCCTTTTATTCTTGGTGGAGGTCGGTTCCAGGGCCTTTTGGGAAAACTAGGTGCGCACCACCCTCGTCTACAATCAATGTGCCGATACGCCAAGGCGGTGGCCGAACCGCCTCAGTAGGGGCCGGCCGGCGCACCTAGGCCGGCCAGCGCGCCCCCGAGGCCGTTCAGTCCGAGCCTAGGCAGGTGGGCTGTGCTTTGGGCCTTGATCATTGTGTCATTGTGGTTTTGGCCCAAAACTATTCTGGTTGGATGCCTTCCTTCAAGTTGATGAATACATCTTCCGAAAAGGCGCCTTTTTGATATGGATATTTCCTGTACTTCATATAATTCCTGCATAGTTACAATTCTTCGAGTACAAGTGGAATTCCATCAGTAGTAAAGGTATATGTGTGTAAAAATATATAACTCACCCCCATTTTGGTTCTATGCTAGCGGTATAAATTCGTCGTTAAGGACCGCCAACAACCTTGCCTCGACTCTGCACCAACATGGGAAGCATCGGAGCTCCAAACTACATGCTTGTCGATAAAGGGCTCGTCAACATCAACATCGACATTCATGATGGCCTCACCAAGAATGACTACATCGACATCGTCACCATCTTCCCAACTTGGTAGAGTTTCAGCACGAGGACGCTGTTGGCGGTCGATAACGATAATTTTATACCACCAACTAGTGACCAAAAAGGGGAGAATTATACACTTCTATACACATATACCTTTGCTACTAACCCAATTCCACTTGTACTGGAAGTTGTGACACTATGCAGGAAAATACACCAAGTACAGGAAATTATATAAAGAAAAGGCGCCTTCGGGAAAGCGTAAAAGCAAGAGGGGACGAGAAAGGCCACCACAGAGCAGAATTGGGCCGAGTCCCCAACATCACAGCGGTCCAGGCCCATCCCACAACCGACCAACCAAAGTTGGTTGGGGGCGCGCTCACCCTGGCGCGGTCGCGCCTGGGGTGTGACCGCGCCTACCCTGGCGTCAGGCGGGCCCAGCCGGTGCAGGTTAGTACAATCAATGCCCAGGAGGGCGGTGCGCTAGGGAACCGACCTTGAAACCAACCTGAGCGCAGTATAAAGAGGGGGGAGAGCACACCTCTCACACACACATCATTTGGAGCCTCTCCTCTCTCTCACTACTCACTCTCTAGTTAGATACTTAGAATAGTTTGGAGCAAGGTTGAGCCATCAAGGAGGGCTTGTCTCCTAGGAAGAAGTGCTACTCTTGGTAATATATACTATGAAGAGTTCTTCCTTAATCAAGTTCTTATTTCAAGTTTATAGCATGGCATATGAACTAGAGTATAGTCTTGAGCATGATATATTCGATGAATATGAACTAGACCATAGTTCATATGAGAGTTGTTCATCGTGCTCATATTTGTTCTTCAACATTCATATAGATTATTTGTCTAGATGTGGAGATAGGAAAGGAGTAAAGGTTTGTAGTACTTTTGGGTTTGCTCGTGTTCTAGCTCGGCCATCCGTAGGGTGGGAGTCCTAGGGGAGAATGAGTAGTTCCTTAGTATGCACGCGTGGTGCCCGGATATGAGGGAGCCTATGAATATGACGGCATGCCACGGTAGTGGGGTAGGCGGCAGGGAGTGACCTCATCCTATTCGTCCTTTGCACTCCCCCACGTTCGCATGTTATGTAGGAGTTCGTAAATGTCTCACCGGCTAGCAGACCAGCTGCGAGGATCTCCCCATTGCTCCTGACTTTGACCTATGTCTTAACTTGTAATTCGTATGACATCAACTTGTTCTATGCTAGTCTATAATTGACAAACCTGCTCCACGTAGATTATTCTTTTATTCTTTATTCTTTTATTCTTTCTTTTATATTTATCCTTGAGGATAGCTCTAGTGTATTTCCACTATCTCCAAAACTGATTATTTACCCCTGTATAGCTTTGAGACATATTTCTATGATATGATGTCACAATCATATCCTTGCTAGTAAAAACACTTTACCATGCCTTCCTTTGAGAAAATATAAATAATGATACCCTGATAATACTTTCAGGTGAAATGCTGCAACGATAGATCCATGCGCTTGTGGATAATATCTCTAAAGTAATGTTCTATCAGCCTGACCTTCTTAGTATGGTTGCTAGAGATGGACTAATTATCTATCTTTAGTAATTATGCTAAGGAACGTCAGCAGGCATTTCCGGCGCTATCGCTGGGGATGTGTTTTGTACCTGTCTTTTAGTGATTGCGCTATGAAATGCCAACATTCACTTCATGTTCTCTGTGGAAAATACGATACCTGGAATACTCCCGGTGAAGGCTACATTGACTTCATGTTCTCTTTAGTGATTGCGCTATGAAATGCCAACATTCACTTCAGCCGGGTTCTTTTGAAGAAAGAACTTGGGTGGGGGTCTTGGAGTCCTTCCAGTTGTTGTTTGTAGATATTCCTTGGAATATTCTGCTTTTGTCTTGTTGCGCTCCTTCTGACTTTCACTGTTTGGCTTGTGAATCGTGTTGCCATTCAATCTCTGGCTCTATTTCGCTGCTTTTACTGTAACGTTCTCTGCTGAGTTGTCGCTGAGTCACTGCTGAGTCTGCCCTCTTTACTCCTTTTTAGGTGAGGATAACATTGAATGGTACTGTTGATTCACATGCTGTGGATTTCTTCTTCATGGACTTGGTTCGTGTGCTCCGCTTTTCTTCTATAAATAGCTGTTGAGTCATGCTCTTGATCTCACAATTTCTTCTCCCTCCTAATGCTTGTATTTGTAGGATGGCGAGCTTCTATTGCGAGCCGCCGAGCTTGTTCTTGTCTTCTTTGTTAGGTCTTGGTCTCTATAATCTTCAAAAAATGCTTCGGCTGTTTTAGTGCCATGTTGAGTTCTTGGATGAGCTTCTCAGGGTCCTTTTGAAGAGTAGCGAGTATCTAAGCAAGCCCCCGAGCTTGTTCCTGGGTTGTGGCAAGCAGTTGAGCGAGCCTCCGGGCATCTTCTTGAGTCTCTTGTAGATTCCTTCTTGCGAATGGTGTAGGTTTTGAGAAAGAGACTAGTAGCAGGCTAGTTTCTGGGTGACATCACTCCGTAGGGTACAATGAGGCAAATGGTGTAGGATTTGAGACACTGGTTAGTTGGAAACTGCTGCTTGGTGTTCCAGCTCTCCATACTTGTCCTTTATTTGTTTCCTATGGGGTTGAACAGTGTGTGCTTGTGGTTGATACCAGTGTCTTAACTGGTCTTCTTCCCTTGGTCTTCTTTGCTCTGTGTCCTTTTGTCAACGGAATACGCTTGACAGTCTACCACGGGCTACCCACGGTAGTTATTTAGGCGTGGCGCTACCTAAAGCTAGTGATCAAGCATGACGCAGAACGAGACAAACAGATTTATCCAGGTTCGGGCTGCGAGATGTGTAATACCCTACGTCCTGCGTCCTTTGTGGATTGTATTGCCTTGAGAGAATGTGAACCTGTAGGGTGGCTCCTGCCCACCTTATATAGTCAGGGGACAGGATTACAGATCCTAAGATTTACGATACGGGATAATTACAATCGTACATATCAAGACAGATATGTGATTCCTATTATCTAGACTGCCTTGCGCGGCAAGGCGCCTCCTTGTGCCCGAGCAGGACTCCGACCAGGTGAGCTGGTGTCTTCTCAGGCTCAGTCTTGACGTCCTAGGCTTTCAGAAGTCGTGACCCAAAGATAGCCATGAGGGTATAAGGGTTAATACACCCACATCTAGTCCCCGAGCATTAGGAATCTTGAGGAGTACGCCGTCTTGATCTTGTCTGAATGGTAAAACTTGACGTCGTGAAGTTGACCGTTGACTACATCTTGACGGTGCACACCCGAAAGGTTGCATGATGCTCTTGAAGAAAAAGAAAAATGATTCCGACATCATGCTGACGTGGTCCCACGTTAATAGGAAATGTTAACATGGACAATCTGCTCGGAGAAGTCTTGGAGATAGGACCCAAGTCACTGTGAGGTGACATGATCCCACGTAGTCCCCAAGGTTGATAGAAGAAGAGTATGTTGTATCAAGCTTTATAATGAAGAAGAATTTCTTATTGATCAATCAGGGCGATCTGCCAGAACTGAAGCTTGGGAAGAAAGAAATCGTGGCTCCAAGAGGCCTGAACCGTCGATTGGCATGCCTGACGATCAACAAGAGTGGTCTGGCTGAGTGGATGGCTGAGTCCCCAGCAGCGATGCATGGGAGGACGCTGGGCAGTAGGAGGCCAGAGCCATCGATTGGTCTGCCGTTTGGAAAGACACGCGTGGTCTGACCAAGTGGCCTGGCCGAGTCCCTAGCTCGGAAGCGTGGAGGGACACGTGGCAGCAGGAGGTCAGAACCATCGACTGGTCTGCCGAAGAAGTGACGCGCGTGGTCTGGCCGAGTCCCCAGCTCGGAAGAGTGGAGGGACACGTGGCAGCAGGAGGTTGGAACCGTCGACTGGTCTGCCAAAGAAGTGATGCGCGTGGTCTGGCCGAGTCCCCAGCTTGGAAGCGTGGAGGGACACGTGGCAGTAGGAGATCAGAACCATCGACTGGTCTGCCGAAGAAGTGACACGTGTGGTCTAGCCGTGGTCTGGCCGAGTCCCCAGCTCAGAAGCGTGGAGGGACACTAGGCAGCAGGAGGCCGGAGCCATCGACTGGTCTGCCATTTGGAAAGATGCGCGTGGTCTGACCAAGTGGTCTGGCCGAGTCTCCAGCTCTGAAGCGTGGAGGGACGCGTGGCAGTAGGAGGCCAGAGCCATCGACTGGTCTGCCGAAGATTGATAAGGCACACTGTTCAAATGGGGCTCAATAATAAATGGATGGCCCAGTAACGGCTATGGGCCATGTTTCCATTGAGTCAAACCCTAGAAAGGTGAAACGGCACCTTTGACCAGGGGTATAAATGTCAAGCCTAAGTGAGCGACGTTTCAGTTACTCCCACCGCAGTCATTCGCAATCTCCGCTGGCGGTTTCCAGATTAAACTCATCAATCTTCCCGTAGTCATCCGCGCATTTGAGGAGATTTAGCCAGTTTCCACCACAAATCCGCCGCGACCCACTCAATTCATGCCTGTAACCAGTTGATTCGAGCAATGGCACCGAAGAAGGACACGAAGAGGAAGGGCGAAGCCGCAGCCAAGGAATCGAAGAAGAAGAAGACTGCATCGGAGGAGCCGGCGATGTTTGAAGAGGAGTATTTGGAGAAGCACTAGTCGCCATCGACGTGCACATGGGAGTCGCTGACTTACATCGCTGATCTTAGATTCATGCTGCATCGAAGTTTAAAGGTATGGCGCAAGCCCCCCACCGAACACCGCTTCCCGCAACTGGACCATGGAGAGTTCGTAGTTTTTGAGGACTTTGTGATTCTAGGGTTAGGGTTGCCAATTAACAACTTCTTGAGGGATCTGTGTCTGTATTGGAATATTTCTCTATGCAATTTGGATCCAAATGCCATCTTGACAGTGTTGATCTTTATCGCCTACTGTGAAATGTTCCTGGGGATCAAACCGCACTTCAATTTGTTCCGCCACTTTTACTGTTTGAGGAAGAAAGGTGCTGGATTAGGTGGTTCTGAGGTGGCCGGAGGGTGCTACATTCGCCTTAGGGACGGGATGAAGCCCTAGTGGATTGACATTCCACATGGCACTCCAAACAAGACCTGGAACCAGAAATGGTTTTACGCTTCACAAGATCTTCAGGGGCAGTAGGTGCCGTCAAATGTGGTGTATGTGCCTGAAAATCATGACAACTGGGAGAAGAATAATAGTCCTGAGGATATGGGCCAGGTGCGTGACTTGTTGAGACTGATAGACACCACCATCTGATCTGGGTCATATGTAGCTGCTTGCTGGTTGGGTCGGCAAGTGCAGCCATGTAAAGAGAGAATCCATAAGCTGTATGAGTATCTGGGGCCCGATGACTCTGCTCGGGAGCCACATGCGCCAAATGATATGATGAGTGGGAATGATATCACCAAATGGGTGGGTTTGTTCTTTCAGTCGAGCCACACACAGTCATACCCAAGGGTACCACAAACCGCTTACTGGAATGGCTATCCTCTACCCCCCGTAAGTCTCTATCAGATTTCATGTACTGTATTTGTTCTTGTTCTATTGTAGCTTCCTTGTTGTTGAGATGTTGAATGTTCTGACAGATGATTGCTAGACAGGACCGTGGTGTGTACTTCTTAGATGTGCTAGTTGAGGCCGGGCCGGAAGGCAAAGCCTTGCAAGGCCAGAGACCGAAGACCCGACGGCCAGAGACTGCTCAGGAGACTAGCAGCTCAAGCTCGGAGCAGAGGGAACATTCCCCTGATGAGACTCAGCAGCGGGCAATAGGCAAGTAGTCGATGTCTGAGAAGCCTGTGAAGGAAGAGAGGAAAAGGGCGAAGCCATCCGGCCCCCAAACTGGGGGTAAGTTGAATATTGAACCGAGGCCACGTCGTCAATCCTGAATTGATGAAAGTACCTCTGACGAAGACACCATGACGCTAGATGAAAGGGCGAGGCGCCAGAAGGTGGCTAGTGGAGTTGGGTCGTCCCATGAGACAAGGACGGCCGCTACTGGGAACAAAGGGCAAACCAAGTCAAGTCCCCAGGTCCCAGTGCAGAATCCTGTAAGGCGACCTGCCACCGAGAGGGCTGAAGCGCGAAGACCGGGGCCAACCACTGGACCAGTGCCTGTTGGAACATGGTCAACCACTGGTGTAAGTGGTGGTAGAACACAGGGCAACACACTCTCTGGAGGCGAGGGCTTATTTGATTTTGATGTTGAAATGGACGTCTCATCCACGTAAGTGTATCCTCCAGTTTCTTCACTGATGTTCTTGATATGTAGCTTGTAGATGACAGTCTGAATGTGTTGTTATGCAGAGCTGCCTTCATCGAGCAACTGCCCTCCCAGCCAACCGTGCCTAGGATGCCTGTTGTGCCTACTGAAGGTATACAAGCGCGAGCGCAGGTGCAGAGCATGCCCCCTCCCGTCGCTGGCCAGACTGGTGCTGGAGGTGAAGACCCACCGAGAACTCAGTCGCCTAGGGGGGATAATGCAGACGAACCCATGGCAGAGCAGCAGACGACGTCGTCTGTAGCTCAAGTTGAAGAACTGGTGCCACCAACAGGGCAAGCAGAGCACGTGGATCCACAGGATGAAGCTCAAAATATGAGTCAGATTCAGAGAGGTCCAGTGCCTGTATCAGCACCTGAAGCGCCAAGCATGGAAGAGCCCACTAGACCAGTCCCCAGTATGGATACAGACAGTCGGGCTGAAGCTGATGCTGTACCCCGGCAAGATCCTGGGACTAGTTCAAGTGGTCATCCCACAGATGCTGATGAGGAGATTGAAGAGATACTGCGCGAGTCGGCCCCTGAGATACCCATGCCAAAGGTGCGAACAGCACGCCGTGTGGGGAACACATATGAATATTATGAAGATATCCATGATGAATTGCTTCCTCCAGTCATCGACAAGTACCTTCAAGGGCTGCGAACTCACTTCCAGGTAAAGTGTATAATACATTTTGTTAATAATCTTGAATCTATAGGTAAACTCTATGTTAATGGAGATCTGTACTTTCAGTCTTTAGCAGAAACTGCAGAGCAACGCCGACGAACCATAGATAGGCTTACCCCTGTCTATGAACAATATCATAATGTGAAGGCCGAGTGCAATGCTCTGGAGGCCCAAAAGAAGGAATCCGAGGCCAGAGAAAACCAATAGGCTGCTGAGAAGGCTAATCTGCAAGACAGGCTTGCAGACATCAAGGCTCATGCTTAGGAATTCCAAGGTCAGGAACAGTAGTGGTCTGCAGAGCGTACTTCTCTGGAAAAATAAGTAGCCGACCTTGAGGTGAAGCTAACCTTGGTGGAGACGAAGAACTCTGAAGTTGAGGCTACCAGAACAGGTATGTATGCGAACCAGTCTTGGTTATTATTACGTTGTGAGATAGTGCTCTTAACCAGGTAACATTCTGGAATATAGAGCTTGCAGACCAGAACGCCACACTGAACTAGGAGCGGGATCGCCTGGCAGAAACTGTCGCTAACCAGAATCAATGGATTTCAGGTAATCTTCTTAACCTTTGTATTGATCGTGCTTGATAATGCTATTTTTGTTTGATTTATCTGACTGTCATCTGGTCAGAAGTTGCCCGGCGTCGTCAGGCTCAGTTTTAGCATATGCAAGAGAACATCAAGATGCTGCAGACCAGGCCAGCCCAGATGATGAACTACCTACGACCGGTGGTCAGGGCTATATTCAATGATGAACCTTTGCCGACTGACCCCGTGATGGAGCCTGAAGCTATCTTGGACAGGTGCAAAAGATTGTGGCCTCAACTGCAATACTTCATGAAGCGGGCTTGTACCTTCATCGCGTGTAATGTGTTCGCACGGGTGCGAACACATTACCCCACGGTGGAACCACAAAGGTTTGTCGATGGTCATGCTGCAGGCACCACCAAAGAACAATTGAATGCTCTGGTGATTGAATCGAAACCTGCTGCTGAAGCAGTTGTAAGCAAGATCAAACTGTTCCGTGAACTTGGTGAGGGTAGTGGTCAGTAAAGTCCATGTACTATAAAACAATGCAATAGTAGCCTATGTATTTTATAAGCAGGGTTGCTTGAACAAAGTTAGACCGAAAGATGGTCGTTTTAATGATGTGCCCGAAGGGCTTAATGATGTAATTCAATTGTTTGCTGTTGACTGTTTTATGATGTATGGTGTAGATAGTGTCGGTTAACCCTGTCCGGTGACTAGAACGTCAACTAGTGAA
>DXKC01008308.1:0-12870 GCA_031170775.1 Cymbopogon citratus
AAAAAACAAAGTTATATGCTTTGCAATGAAAAAATGTATCAAGGATGTAATTTAATTCACAGGCTTAATAGGACATTTGCCATATATTAGTGATATTAATTTATGTTGTGCATGTCACAGTCATAAAAATTGTATAGCTTTTAAATTTTATCATTTTTCCCATCTATATGTTGAAAGAAATTTCTCTTTTCCATCTTACAACGGGTGCAGCCTCTGTGTTATTGTCCTTTGTTGTTTGTTTTTTGTGCCAACACACACCATTTTTATCTATAGAAAAATTGTTTATTGTTCTTTGTTCTCTGTTTTCTGTGCCAACACGCACCACTTTTTTATCCTTGTCTTTCCATAGAAAAAAATATTTATTGTCCTTTGTTCTCTATTTTCTGTGCCACCACACACCACTTTTTTGTCCTTGTATTTTCATAGAAAAAATTGTTAAATTGTTATTTGTTTTCTGTTATCTGTGATGATGATAGATTCCACCCTTGGATGAGTTATTTTTCTTCTGAAAGAGGTATAGCAACTCCCAAATTTATATATATAAGGGATAAAACATAAATACTATTCATGTCATCGTTTTCTATGAACGTACAACACATGTTTGCCATTTGATAAAAAAGACCCACGTTTGCCATTAGATAAAAAAAAAGACTTGTTGCATGATCATGATGATACTGAACTTATCTGGAAGTACGTCAATAGAAAAACTGGAGAGAGCCTTCACATTCGGGGTCTTTAACACTTCCTTAACCTTTATGCATGTTTGTGGGCTTCAACACTTAAACACAATGCGCTGGGTAATTGGATACCACAGAACAACACTAACATAATCCAATTAGGGTAAGTTCTGACATCCTACATGGCCCACTTGTGGGTCCATCTTATGTAGCCTCATCAACTGTGGTGCTTCCTCTGTACTGTCTCAGGCCAAAAGAAAGTCGCTGCAAATCATAATCACATCTCTAGCTAGCTAATAGTAATAGCCATAATTTTTATTTTGGAGAAAAAGCAGCAACCCCATATATAGTTACCCTTGAGACCATATATAGTTACCCTTGAGATCCCTCTTTTGCTTTCATCATATCTCTTTGGATAGCAATGGTGCGGTGCACACGCAGGGAAAAGGTGGTAAAGCTGACAGATGGCATGCCATGTTGTGTTGGTAAGTGGTAACTAACAAGTACAGTAACAAGTAACAAACCATGAGCCATAAACAAGAACTCAAATGGGTGATTTGACATGGTAAGTAGTACTGTAGATGGATCACGGGAACCACACATAGCTTGGGTTGGGCCACTGTGAGCGCGAGGAGGGAGCTGAGGGATACATATGTGACCGTGTGATCGAGCTGTGAGGACCGGAGTGTTGGGCATGTCAACCTGTTGAATGTCGATTCATTGTCGTAGTTCATTTGTTTAGAGTCACATGATTCAGTGTTCTTTATGTTTCAGATTATGGAAGACTATTCTAATTTGACTAAATTTTAGGGAAAATAATTTATAAGTCCAAATAAACATATGATTAAACCATAAATTACAAACGATTAAACTTTTTTTCCAGGTCTTGTTTAGATGGTAAATTTCTAGCCTGAAAAACACTGTAGCATTTTCGTTTGTATTTGACAAATATAGTCCGACCATTGTCTAACTAGGCTTAAAAGATTCGTCTTGTGATTTACAACTAATCTGTGCAATTAGTTATTTATTTTATCAACATTTAATATTCTATGACATTTAATGTGATGGAGAGAGAGTCAAATTTCAAGCCTTTTTGAGGCATCTAAACAAGGCCTCAGACATTGGTGTAATTGAGTGTAATTTATTATGTAAACTCGATTAAAGTGAGTTAAGAGAAACTTGGATTGGAACAAAATGAGGAAGTATGTGAAAGAGAGCTACTCATTGCTTCCTTGAGATACTTGCATCTTTATATTACAGAGAAGCAAGGTATATGGTTCTACGAAAGTCAAGAAGCAGGTATGCATGCATATATAAGATATCAAATCTATTTTATTTCAAAAGAACTAGTTTCTAGAAAAAAACGAAATGTGTATCCATCATCAATAAATAGAACTATTTATTTTCCTCTAGGATATATAAGATTATTTATTTTTAAGATGAGTAGTCATGGCTAGACTTATTGACATATCTACTCGCTTTCTTGGACGTTTCTATCATCTATAACATCCTATATTTTCGATCTTTTTTTATTAAAGTTTTCTAGTTGAATTGTGGCGGCCATTGCTAGTTGCATCTATTTTGGTTCTATCATCTATATTTTTATTTTTATTTATTAAAAGTCATGCAGGGCCAGTCTAGTTGCATCCTATTCCTATTGCAACAGAGTGGACCTGATTCGGTGTATCCCGCCTCCAAGCTTGGAGGATGAAACCGACTTCACGATGCTGCCCGGTGCCCGGGCTGGGTGTTTGTGGTGGTAAGCAGGGGCCATTTCCACATCATTGGAGTAACTCTCTACTCACTCAATAATGCTTCATCTTCATTCCTCCCTTTATTCTTTTTGGGAGAGGGTGGTGCACTCTGAACTTTTTGACAATCAGAACTACTGGTTTTCTTGATGGTTTACATATTATATATATGTTAGTTCCACTATGTATCTTAAAGATAATCTATCTAAGTGCATAGCAAAAATTATGTCTTGAAAAATCGAAACTTACGTCTTATAATTTAGAATAGATGGAGTAAACATCAGCTTAAACATGTCTGCAATAAAAGGATGGAATCGGACATTTTCAGCTAACAAATACTGAAAAAGGTTTCACTGAAGATGACAGAATGACGAAATGGATTGATTCAATTTAAATTTGCATACCATGTGATGGCCATTGGAATTGCTATATTGCACTAAACAGCACTAAACATGTAGGGTTCACTTAAATAATAAGGACATCTCACTATGTCAGTATAGTGGATCCATATGCAGATCCTTCTAACATGGTTAGAAAAAAAAAACAGAGTGAGTGGAACAGTGGGGTCACTTGAGCTGCAGCCACGGAAAAGATCCGTCGCACCGGGAGCACGAGAGGACAGGCCAGCACAAGCGTGTCCATCTTGGCGTTTAAACACGCGCCGGGCTGTTAGTGGCCAATTGGCCATATCTCCTGTAGACAGTTAACGCACTGCTGCTTAACAGCCAACAACAACTCTGTACGTGTTCCCATCTACTCGGACAGAAACAACGGCATAAATTGATCTAATTCTTTTATATTGCTACTATATTATATTTGCAAGAACCAGAAAGGTGTTCGTGAGACAGGGTCAGAGGTCATCAATATCTATTGACATTAGCCACAGTGTTAGCTTTGTTTTAAGTCAACATATCTTAAACTTGACCAATTTTATAAAGAAAAGTATCGATAATTATGCCACTAAATAGAAGTACATATAAAACATATTATTATAAATCTAATGATATCATAAATTTTGGTAAGTTTGTATACGAACTTAATTAAATTTGAGTTTGACTTTAAAACAAAGACTGACGCTTTTCATGGGATGCAAGTAATGCATTAGGGAAATGATATAATATATGAAGCCGAATCATGAGGTAGTATATGAAACTTTTTTACCGCAAAAATTGAATCATTTGTGCTAAAATTTGCAGTTGGTGCTAAATTTGTAGGTGGTAGCATATTGTGCACCATATGAGGATTGACAGTCATTATTGGCAAATCAATACCACGGTGCTAGAACGTGTGAATGGTATACCGGTGAGCTCTCAGCAAAAATATGCACACCAGCAGTCTGGTGGTGACGGATTTAAGCACATTGGACAAACCACCGCATCGTTGAATGCATAGATTACAAATGGTGAGCCCTCGGCAAAAATGCCCGTTGGGGCTAGTGAACTTAGGGTTGTTTTAAGAGTAAACATCGCGCTCACGTCGGCAAGCTAAGTTTACAATGATCAAACTAGCAAAGGTCCCTAAAGCTCACATCTAGAGGGACCTCGAGGTGTGGATGTCACTTGTGCCCTAGGTGTGCTAAAATCCTAGGATGCTATATATAGCCATGGAGCTCCGTAGATGAACAACAATAGAGGTTTTGAGAGGGAGTTAGCTAGGGTTTATAAATTAAAAAAAGGAATGCATATTATGGTAGATTGGATGGATACACTTAATCAATCATAGCCCTTTTATATTTAGGGTGGAAGGTCCATCTTAGACATAGAGCCTGAATGCATTAAGAAAAATCGAACCAAATCAAACATATATATACAATGTGAATCCATCCCAAACTAGGTACGCACACGGCACGCACACCAGACCATCTATTCCATGCATTCGGCGCCAAATATCAATGTTGATTGTGTGAACACTAACTAATAATCATATTTTCTAACGATCATGGCATCTCTATACCTACTAATAAAGAGCCAAAATTTCTGCTAATATTTTTCTGTCTGTCTCTCCGTATGGAAAAAGAGCACCAAAGCCTGAGTCCTGATCCGTGTAGAAAAAGGAGCCACAGAGCCTTAGTCTGTCGTAGCTAGAGAAAAAAATTAGGAGCCTACGATCATACGGAAAAAGAAAAAGCCGACCCTCCCGTCCTACGTAGAGGAAAAGAAAATTAGAAAATCAATAAGAAAAATAAGGAAAAAATTAATGAATAGAATAAAATTAAAAAGTGCGATGACTATTTTTGCAAAATTAAAACCGATAATAGCAATGACAATTTTGGACAATGATAATTTCTTTAAAAATAAAAAATACGCAATGTTATAGACGTTCGAAGATCCAATAGTATGTAAAAAATAAAATAGAAAAATAATAACGAAAATAAAATAGTGTAATAGAAAAAAGGAAAAAAGGCGCGATGGCTATTTTTCAAAATTAATAATAGTAGGCGATGACATTTTCGCTACTCAAATATGCAATGTTACAAGCCATTCGAAGAGTACATGAGTGAGCAGCAAGGTTTTGTTGGCAAAAATTAAAAAGTGGAGAGTGCTAGGTGAAAAAATGTTATAGTAAACTTTTATTTCAAGCTATATGCAACAAATGATACAGTAGAAGTGTCTCTATTTCGTGTCAGAGTGCACATCTACATAGTTCGTGCCTAGGACGGTTAATGGTGTCGTCGGATTATTTAGGTACGGGCTACTGGTTGTCTGGTTACCATGCAGACGAATTGCCTGAGGTCCTGGCTAAACTCCGCCACGTTTGAACACCATGAGCATGGAGGCAGTGGACGAGCCACGCTACCGTCTGGGACCACAATGGCGGGGAGGTTAGTCCTAGCCAGTCATACCGACTGTGCAGAGTATGTGAGTGAGTTCGTGATCTAATTCAGTAAGTAGCTGGTAGAAATAATAGAAAAAAGTAGAGGGTTTCAGGTGAAAAAAATGATATAGCAAAAGTTGATATGAATATTTACATAAACTTTAGGACCAATACAAAGTGTTTTGTTAGCTGCTTATCTTTTTCAGAAAAGCTCAAAATGACTAAAATTATAAAAAATCAAATCCAAAATTTATAATTCAACTTTTGTTAAATTCCTTTCGAACAATTAAAAAACCTAAGAGCATAAAAAATCCCATAGATAGTCTGCTCCAAAGGCAATTTGAAAAGTTCTAAAAGTTATCGATTCAAAAGTCAGCAATATAAACTAGCACGCGCATGAATGTTATCATTTTGAGATGTGTACAATTTAGGTTATCATTTTGTATCCCGTTGCAACGCACGGGCATATTTACTAGTATAGTACTAACAAAGAGAATTATTAGGGCTCGTTCGGAGTCCCTGGAACGATTCCCAGCTGAAATGGTTCATTAATTTGTATAATATTGTTAAGACGGAAATAGATACTAGCTCCGTTCCTAGCTAATCGAAGGGACCCACAAGCAACTTCGATCTACAAAGAATTTAGCATGGTATAGGAACATGTTTTTGCATATACCGTGGCAAGCTTTATGCAGTGGCAAGTGGTGCGGCACATGAACGCAGAAACGAAGGATGGAAACTGTGGACGAAAGGAGCTTCTCATCGTTGTAATAAATTCGATCCGGCCGGTATGGTCCTGAATTTGATCGTATCAGTGGGACTGCTGGGAGCGTATCCAAGCCATATCCAACCGGCCAACGGCCATATGGGCACCGAAAATGACGCACGCATATATAGGCTAATGCATGGTACTAGGTCAGAACTAGATCAGGGGACCATATATGTGTATGCATAATGCATGTATATATATACCAACGGAAGCAAAAACTACATGTCACTTGAGGACGCCACACACCAGCGCTGCATGCATATATATAATAATAATTTTGATTTCATGGTCCCTGCGCGCTTGAGAGATATTTCGATCGAGATATATACACGTATGTGTCTACTTGCAAAGTAGATATTTTTGGTACCTCCCATGGCCACACCGGCGCCTAAGGCTTGTCTCAAAAGGAGTTTCATTCTTATTTAATGTTGTGACACATCAACAAATTTGCTGAGTTAACAGATTAATTATGAGGAGGGAGATAGAGATAGTTAGTTTTATCTAGATGAAACCCGACATGATAGTCCTGCTAACCGTGTGATGAAACTATCCATTAAGACTGGCCTAAGAACATCTCCAACTGTATGGAAACATTAAATCCAAAATTTCGGTTTTGCAATATTTTTTAATAAATACTAGAAAAAAAACAACCCTTTCACCAGTGGTTTTGAATAGTTTTTTCATAAAACATGAAAAGCAAACCCACTTAGACAATTCTTTTGGTTACTGCCTACTATCCATAGCGACACTGCCAAAATAGTACCCAGAGTTCTGGCGAGCCTCCAAGGCGATGGTGGTGTTGGCAGTCACCTCTGCATCAATGTCTGATCTAACTCAATATGTTAACGTAGAATTCCCCGTCGGGGGTTACTCACCCATCCCCGTCCCCGCGAGTGGAAAGTTTCCCCCATTCCTGTCTCCGTAAAAGCTAGCAGGTGGATTTCTTCCCCATCCCCACTCTTGTAATTAATCCCCGTGGGGATCCCCGGCACCGTCATCAGTAGACCAGTACTCCATACCACTTTCGCCCCTAACAAGAGTGGTTGGGGCGAGCACTAGTGCTGATGAAAAAATCGACGTCCATGAGAGGAGTAGTGGTCATATCTTTGTGCGTGGATGCCTCCGTTTTTTCAATCAAACGGACACATTAGGAGCTAGGATAGAAAGATGTTGAAAGAAGGGGTTTCCCCATTTTGCTAGAAAATCATAATTAATGTCAACCCTCTAAGTCATTTTTTTTAGGGGATCTAAGTCATTTTTTAATGAGGGTAACCCTTTAAGTCTTCCTGACAGAGGAACTCTGTATGGGCTGCCGTATTGGCCTTTCGAACAATTGGAACAGTGATGGATCTGTTTTGAGCCCAAGTTCAAGTTGGTGCAGTACTTGGGTGAACATATTGGACCCAAAGTAAGAGGGAAGGATCGGTGCTCTTTCAGGTGAGATGATTATTGTTGGCCCCTTCTGTGTACTTGGCGGGCCGTGGGCCGGTTGCTACAGTGCTGCGGTCCAGCACAAACTAAACCAAATGTTGCGTACTGTATTTTATAGTCAAACAAATATTTATTTTTCGGTTGCTCCGCAAATTTTCTGAACAATTTAGTTTCATGCACCGCGGTGATTAGCATTCTCACCTACGGCATGGACGTCGATATCCCAAAGTAAGATGTACCATATCACAGCTCACTATTCTCCACATGCAGTTTCAGATGATGGAACGGCTCCTGCACGCCATTTTCCTTTCTAAGTCTCTCACATTTATGCAACAGTACCTCTGCTATGTTGGTCTATTTCTGTCACTGGATCGATCACCAGCCATGCATCATTGAAAGTAACAATTGGACCCATCCAATGCACAATACTTGCCTCCAGTCATGTATTTTGTTTTTGCTCACCAGTTTTTTCCTTGCATGTATTATGTTCTGATATCCACAAAGTTATTGTTTCTTCTTCTCCAACTTGAAATAAAGATCGGTGTTAGCAACCGATCAGAACTCTGCAAATTGCTATGAATAACTTGCAGAATATATGGATCGGTGTTAGCAGCTGATCACACTAAGTCCATTAGAAAGACATGTATCGGTTGCTGATGCAATATGCGAGAAAGAGGGAGTTGAGAGCCGGAAGCAGAGCAGGGGAATCGAGGACGAATGAAGAACACAGGAGTATTTCTACAAGGTTCTAGAAGTACAGCTAGCGAAGCGCAAAGGTAGAGGAGGAAGAGGAGACACTGGAGGATAAAGATAGAGTTATTGTTCTCTGAATAATGGATGGATACCATCTGAATTGCAACTGCCGCTACTTCAGAGATATACTGGTATCAGGCACAAGCATATCATATATCATTCTATATATATATCTAAGGTAAACTTAAGGATGTCATGATGCATCTGACTAGCAGCACGCAGGACAATAGGACATTGTTATGTTCTGTAGGGCCCGGGGAAGGGGAGAAAGTTTCTCAATCTGGAATTTTTTCGTACTCCCACTATTGCATCCAATGCAGAGTACAAATAAATTAAAGCTCCATTCATGTCATTACGCAGAGTGTGAGTATTACTTACCCCGTTCCAAAATAAGTGTGATATATATTAGTCCCAGTCAAATTTTCGTGTTTGACTTTTTGGAAAGCTAGAATGACACTCATTTTGAATGAAGATACGTAGTATGTTACTATTACTAAAGAAATCTTGATCCGATGCATGCATTAGCTAAGTTTTCATCTTTATGGAACAATGCCAGATGCTAATAATTTACCACCCACATTCTATGACTGCTCACGAACATCTCTCACTAGTCACTACACACCAGTAGTTCCAACTTCCAACTGATTGTGATAATTATGTGCATACATATAATCTAGGATAGGATGCAATTCTCAGAAGAAGAAAAAAAGACATATATGAGCTATTTTTCTTAGAGAAAAGACATGGGCTATCTTGGAGCTAGTTCTTCTAGTTTTGGGGACATATAGGGTGTGTTTGGTTGCACTTGGAATTGCTGGCCTGGCTCATTTGGGTAAAAAAAAAAACTGCGTTTGGTTGCCTGGAAAGCCCCCAGGGACTGGCTTGGGCTGACCAACCGTATAGCTGTAGCCTGGCTCAAGTTGAACGCTCGTGGTGGCCGTTCGATCTTGGCTTGGCTTGGGCCATCTCACGGAAGCGTTGTTGTCACCTCCCGATGGATGGAGAGAGAAGACGCGTGAGCTCTGCCTTCTCCTTCTCGGGGGAGATTTAACATTTTACCATTATAACGGTTGCCAACTCTCCAGATCTCACTCTACCGATTGCCCATATTTTTTTACCAGCGTTTCTTGTTGCCGTATAATCTTTTACCATTTTGGCCGATGTGGCACTCCAGATCGGCCTTCCACGCTGGCACACAGGTGCAAAATGACCTCTCATGCCCCTGCCCTCACTTTGTCCAGATAGCGGGCCGTTTCAGCCATTTGAGCCGGCCCATTTGCTACGCACGCCAGGTGTTTGGACGCTCTACAGCCGCCGACGTCCCAGATTTTGTTTTAGCATTCTTATTAGTACATGACATTCTTTTATATATCACATTCAACCATCAACTCATCCAACCAAACAGCACAGTTTTGACATCACATTTAACCAACAAGTCATCGAAACAAACATTATCATTCATCCAAACACATAACAGTTATCATCCAAACACATAATATCCTTACATAACCAAATAACTAAGCCATTACATGGCAGTTTTTATGGGACAATTCAACAGCAGTTCCACATCCTTTACATAAGGATGTATTTTGGGCACTCACATACAAGTTTTCCAGCCAAAAGACCAAACAAGTTCATTACAAGGTTGCCAAAATAACAGCCAAAAGACCAAACAAATTTGGCAGCCAAAAGACCAAACAAGTCTTATTCTGTGCCCTTCCTAACTACATTCTTCTTTCCTGGAGTCTTCCATTTTGTTGGAGTCTTCTTGATCTTGGTAGCTAGTGCCTTCCTCCTTGGCACCATCTTCTTAGTAATAGCTACTTCTTCATCTCCTTGCAAATCCATACAAGTGTTACTGTGTGCATAAAATGCATTTAAATGGGCTCCCTTGCCTTTAACAGCTACTGCTTCTTAGTAACAAGGAAGATCATTACCTAGTAGGTGTTTGGGGGCTAGCAAGTGGTGCTATAGCTTCACTGGCTGCTGCTATTTCAGCTTGTATCATGGCTGCAGCTTCTTCTCTAGCTGCTGCTATTTCAGCTGCTGCTGCTGCTTCAGCTGCTACTGCTGCTCTGTCTGCAGCCAGCTGAGCCTCTTTTGCTGCTTTTGCAGCTGCTTCTTTGGCCTCTGCTGCTCTGGTCCTTGGTGAACAAGCTCCACTTGTGCCCTCATCTGCTTGGGTCTTCTTGCCCTTCTTTGGCCTTCCAGCTCTTGGTGCACTGGTCTTTGTCCTCTTCCTGCCATCAAACAAAAACAATGAGATGTGCACACAAGTGATGTATAAGATAAACGAGTAGAATTAACCTTTTCTTGGTTCCTGTTTTTGAACATCTCCAACTCCCTGCCCTGTGTCCCCACTCTCCACATTCTGAGCATTTGGCCTGCCGTGTTCTTTTGCCTGTTCTTTCAAAAGGTCCAAGGTGTCTTGCCTTTTTTGTCCTGCCTAGTTTCTTTGGGCCAGTGAATATTGGTGGTTTGCACTTGAAATCCTTGTCAACCTCTGGCCACTGGTTTCTATCAGTGATGTGTGGGATTACACCATGGTATGCTGCTTGGAATTTCTCCACAGAGTAGTACTCATGTACAAACATGCCCATGTTTGGCTGCCTCAAGCAGGTAATGACAGCCAGTGCATGTGGACATGGCTTTCCAGTACACTGCCACTCTCTGCAAGTACAAGCATGTTTTTGCATATACACAACATGCCTCCTAACCTCTTCATCCTTGTAAATCTCTGACACTTCAGCTTCTTCTGGATGCCCTTTGACAACTTTTAGTTGGCCTAAAGCCCTGGATGTTGCATTCAGCTGGTGTATGACAGCAGGCAAGATGCCAGGAGCTAAGGCAACTGAAATCTTCCTCCTCTTAGCAAACAAAGTCAGTGTCTTCTCCCTGATAGCATCAGCCAAGCAATGTACAGGAAGGTCCTTGCAATCCTTGATCCATGCATTGAAAGACTCTGCCAAGTTGTTGTTGATGTAATCACATTTGATCTCTGTGCTGGACTTACTCCTAGCCCACAGCAGGTTATGGTGATCATGCATCCACTTCTCAAAGGTAGAGCTAGCTTTCACAACCTTGTCATAATAATAGTCATACTTCTGTGGAGTGTAAGCTCTTGCTGCTGGCCACATGTTCTTGGCATAAACTTCTCTAGTATAATATTTCTTCAAGTTCTCCATCAAATGTCTAAAGCACTCTCTTTTCTCACAATGAGGCCAGACCTTAGCCACTGCTACCTCAAGACCCTTACAAGCATCAGTGCAAACTGCTAAGTTCTCCATGGGTCCAATTGCTTTGCTCAGCTGTCCCACTCAAACATTGGTTCTGCATCATCGTTGTCATCAACTAGAATAGCAGCCTCTACCATCTCAGCTTGCACCTCATTTGGAATGATAGGGATAGGAATAGCTTCCCTAGCAGCTTCCTCTGCTCTCTCATCTACTACCGCAAAACCCATAGCCTCATACACTCTCTCCTCATCAGCAGCTTCCTTCGCTTCTCCATCATCCTTTTCATCTTGTAAAATTGTCAAATCAGCCCAATCCACAGGCTGTGCTTGTTCAGGTGGCACATAAGGAGGAGTGCTGCAAGCTTCATCATTCAGTGGATTCTCAGGAGCAACACTGCCTGCTGCATTCTCAGGAGCAACACTGCCTGCTGCAGTACCAGAAGCACCACTGCCTTCATCATTCAGTGGACCATTACTGACAGGATCAGAGGTTACACCTGACCTAGCACTGACATCATCAGATTTACTGACCATGACCACATAAACCGCAACCACAGCCACCTTTTCATTCCATCTATCTAGCATAAGTCGCTGAAAATGCTCATCCCTCCTTATTTTCCATTTAGATGCACTCCCAAGTTCGACCACCCAAACATCCAATTTCTGTTGAGGTCCCCATACTATCCTTTTTGACATTTCATGATCAAATTTAGCCATAGTATAATGCACATTCCTATCAAGCCAAACCTCATGCTCCTGCTCAGCCATTTGAACCTTAACCCCATACTCATCGACAGCAACCCAACTAGAAACCTTTACAACTAATCTAAACGCGTTGCCAGGATCAATCCTGACAGAAAATGGAGAAAATGAGAAAGAAACTACAACACAGCATTCCCAGACCCATGAAATCGAAGTGAAAATGTGCAACAAAACACATCTTACCAAGTAGGGCAACCGCTCCAACTGGAATCCATTGCGGATACCTTCTCTACCTCCTCCACCGATTACATCAACTGTATTTGAAACAAAATCACGTCAAGCATAGTAACCCTAACCCTAACCTCGATTATGGACGGCGGCGGCTGGAGATTACGAAGCGGGTGGAGTCGGACCCGGACATACCTTCTTTACTGCTGACGGGGACGGGATGGAGATGGGGGAAGTGGCGGCGAACGACGGCGAAGGACGAGACCGGGACGGAGAGGGGGGAAGGGGCGGCGGACGGCGGCGAAGGACGGGGCCAGGACGGAGAGCGGGGAAGTGGCGGCGGACGGCGGCGAAGGACGGGGCCGGGACGGAGACGTGGCGGCGGACGGCGGTGGCTGGAGATCCCGCGTCGCCCCGCGTCGAGAGTGCGGCGGGGACGGGACGAAGGGGACGAGGGACGACGAAATGGGCCGGCTCAAACAGCCCGCTATCTGGACAAAGGGTGGGCAG
>DXKC01008331.1:0-11993 GCA_031170775.1 Cymbopogon citratus
TGCTTGTTCGCCATGGGTGGCTAGACTAACTGCGCCCATGCCGGTGTGGTCGCCTAGCTCGTGATCCTGTTCTCCTAGCCACAAGTTGCGATTCGGTTGGTGCCCCTCAATCTTGGATCTTCCGCTTCGCATCCTTCCTGATCCGCGGATATTGTCGCTTATGGGCCAGGCGTCGTGAGTCGTGACGGCTTTCCTTCCTATCTTCTCGCAGGAGATCTCTGGTACGTCTGGCGCAGCCATCGGAATCCACCCTTTGTCTCAGTTGTGTGATGGCTCCTCAGGCGGTTTCATGACATGTGCACCGGCCATGTTCGAAGAAATGGGTTTGAGAAATTCTGCTACATGGTAGTCGCCGTCCTTGGGCTTGTCAGGGTCCATTGAGAAGACTGTAGTGGTTCCTGAGCATGGATGGATCGGAGAAGACCATTGTTTGGTTCAGGAGAGACCTCAGGGTCGACGACAACCCGGCCTTGGCAGCGGCGGCGAAAGAGGGCTCTGTCCTCCCTCTCTTCATATGGTGCCCTGCTGAATACGGGCAGTATTACCCTGGAAGGTGCTCCAGGTGGTGGCTCAAGCAGTCCCTTGCCCACCTTGGGAAGTCACTAGAGTTGCTCGGGTGCCCACTCGTGCTGATCTGTGCAGAGGACAGCACTCTTGCAGCTCTTTTGGAGTGTGTTCATTCCATCAGTGCCACTAGAGTGGTTTATAATCGTCTCTACGGTAACTTTACGGGCCTATCTTATACAATTTTTCAGCACAATTACTTCTTTATTAGTTTTTTCTCTTTGAAAGATTTTGCATGATTCACTTGGCGTGATTCACTAGAGTGGTTTAGGCGTGATTCACTAGAGTTTTTTTTTCAGCACAATTGCATGATTCCATCAGTGCTCATTTTGCATGATTCACTAGAATGGTTTAGGCGGCCAAGGCAGGCGCCTAGGCATCTGGAAGGTGGCACATCGCCGTGCCTCGCCTTTACGCCTTAAGAACATAGGATACAAGTGAAACAGATAGCACAGTTCTAGCTCCAAAGCTTTTGGTATTAACACTGCAGCTCACATTAGTTGTGGTTTACCATCTTCTACTAAACATGAAATTCCTAGTAGAAACTTTTCCATGTTTAACCACTTATCATAGACTTTAGTTGAAATACATTAGTCAGTGCTATTTTAGAAGATCGAAATTCATAGTCAAAGCAAGCAAGTGATTGAAAAAAAAATGTAAACAGTTCTATGCCATAAGTCTTTCCTAATTTTAACATCATAGAAGTCACTAAGCAGTTTTTATTAAAAAAATTTAATGTACAACCTTGGATTGAGCAATTAGGCCAATGAGCAATGACTAAGCTCCATGTAATCAAGTTCAGGAGGTCACGTAATGAAAGTCCTATTGAAACAAATAAGTACACTATCAGGGTCCTATGGTCCCCAGTTCTATATTGGAACTCGGACATTTCCTAGAGCTGTTGAATTTCGTTATTCTTAAACCCAATTCCATCGCTTGTGCGATTGCATGTCTTCTCCATTGGACTTGAAACAATATATGATTGCTAATAAGAAACAAGTTTTTATTAATAATTGTTGGTCTGCAAATTCAGCACAGAGTTCCTGTGCTGCATTATCCATTGCTCTACCCATTCGCCAATTGCAATTTATTCTGCTTCAGTTCTCTTGCGATGCCCTTTTATTCTTTCCTAAACTGTAGACCCTATTTCACTTGTGCTTGACGACAAAATCAAGAATGAGCTTTCAGCCCATGGAATTTCTGTCCAAAGTTTCAATGGTGATCTACTTCATGAACCTTGGGATGTTTATGATGAGAATGGGCAGGCATTTACAAACTTTAACAAGTACTGGGAGAAATGCATGAATCTGCCTATTGAGATATCACAATATCTTGCACCTAAGAGGCTGGCGGCAGCGCCAGGTAACTTTTTGCCATAGCATCATTTTCTCTTTTCTTGAACATATGTACAGTTTCTTATTTCCCTGCACTATAACTATTTGGATTTAATGTCTCTCCAGTCAACAAATCAGCATGCTTCTGCTTTGATTTTAATAATTTAGTGTAAAATTCAGGTCTAGCGAATGTTCGCTGTTGTTCTATTGATGATCTAGGTCTTGAATCTAGTAAGGATGTGGAATCAAGCAATGCTTTGCTAAGCAGGGCCTGGTCTCCTGGCTGGCGCAATGCAGAGAATATGCTTGAGGAATTTGTGTCTTGTGGTCTCCTAGAATATTCAAAACATGGTATGAAGGTTGGGGGAGCTACAACATCATTATTGTCACCATATCTCCATTTCGGGGAGTTGAGTGTAAGGAAGGTTTATCAACTTGTTACAATGAATCATTTCAAGGGGCAAAATGAAGGAAAATCTGAAGCTGAGGAGAGTGTTCGATTGTTCCTAAGATCCATTGGTTTTCGGGAATATTCACGGTACTTATGCTTTAACTTTCCATTCACGCATGAGAGATCATTTCTAGGTAACTTGAAGCATTATCCCTGGGTATTGGATGAGGACCGTTTCAAATCTTGGAGACAGGGAATGACTGGATACCCATTAGTAGATGCTGGCATGAGGGAACTCTGGGCTACTGGTTGGACACATAATCGGATAAGAGTGATAGTTTCAAGTTTTGCTGTAAAATTTCTACAGATACCCTGGATTTGGGGAATGAAGTACTTTTGGGATGTGCTTCTGGATGCAGACCTAGAAAGTGATATTCTTGGTTGGCAGTACATATCTGGGAGTTTGCCTGATGGACATGAGCTCAGCCGTCTTGATAATCCAGAGGTATGGAATTATAAGAACAATGCATTTTAGCTCCAAATCTTACTTGAACTATTAGTTGATGTAAGCCTCTGACTCACTGCTGTTACATGATTACACAAGAACACACGTGGACTCAAGTGTTTTGGTGCTGCAAAGATGCAGCTTTTGTTGTTGCCTGTTATTTATAACTGAAATGTTTACAAGAAAGAGTCATGCTCAAGTAACTAACAGCTGGCTGCTGGCCATAGTGGCTCCTAGGAACTATAGCTCGTTACTGAGGCAACTGACCCACTAACCAACTACCCTTATGCCTGGAAAACCAGGACAACACTCAGACTCTGAACAAAAGACTTGACACTAAGCTACTAGTTATAATTGATTTGTTAACAAAATGATGCTCAGTAGAAACAGCATAACTATTTCATTCAGAGCTTGATGAATTATTGAATTATAAAAGATGTGTAAATGGTAGTTAATGCTAAACCAAGGCAAATGCAGGTTAGTCTGGTTCTGTTGTACTTCCTCCATCCCAAATTGTAAGTGGTTTGACTTTTTTTACCCCAAGTTTGACCACTCGTCTTGTTCAATAAATTTATGCAAACATAGTCAAATTTAGGTCATTCTTAAAAAACTTTTATTAATAAAGCAAGCCACGACAAAAGAAGTGATATTTTGCACAAATTTTTGAATAAGGCGAGTGGTCAAACATGTGTCAAAGAAGTCAAACATCTTATGATTTGGGGTGAAGTATTTATTAGTGGAGCTGCCTAGGCCTCAAAACTTAAAAGGGAAAACTATTGGCACTGTCCACTTTGTATTTTTAGTGAAAATCGTAATTTTCCTTGCTCGCCTTAAATTAAATATATTGCTTGTTGTAGGTTATTAAATTTGCAACAGGATGGCTTGTCCCTCGGACATGTATGGGATTGATGGCTGCTTTTCTTCATTTTGTCCTCCACAGATATTTTATAGTCACCTACTGTCCGGTCTAAAATACTTGATACATTTGGTTTTGCATAGTCAATTTAATGCTTATCTTTGACGACTAATTTCTTATAGAATATATTGTAAGATCCTTGAAATTTAACATGTTTCTGCCATTGGAGTTAGTACCAGTTTTTATTTGTTTTTGGTATATGCTTTGTCCTGGAGGATTAACTTATTTATACAAAAGAGATCCTGATTGGCCTTTTGTTTTATGCGAAAGTAGGTTCAAGGTCAAAAGTACGATCCAGATGGTGAATATGTAAGAACTTGGATTCCTGAACTTGCTAGAATGCCAACAGAATGGATCCATTGTCCATGGGGTGCTCCTAACTCTATATTACAAGTTGCTGGAGTTGAGTTAGGCTTTAACTACCCTAAGCCCATAGTAGAACTTAATATGGCGCGGGAATGCTTAGATGACGCTATCTCCACAATGTGGCAATTGGACACAGCTGCAAAACTTGCTGAACTAGATGGCGAAGTTGTAGACGACAATCTGAATAATATCAGGAATTTTGATATCCCAACAGTTGTTTTGAAGAAGAAATTATCTCCAAGCACTTCATCGATGGACCAAAAGGTGCTGTCTACTAATGGCAAGAACAGGAAGTCACAGCCTATTGAAGTGAAGGCCCCATACAAACAGATTATTCGAGATGACATGATCAATGCCTCAAACATGGATGACACAGGCTCTACTGCTAACTTGCAAGTGACAAGGAAAAGATCTAGCAGTGCATTCAATGTTCCCTCATCTTCATCCTCATTAGTCATGCAATCACGGATTCATGATAATGACAGTTGTTCTGTTCAGTATTCAGGCTACCTCCAGCAGACAGCAGACAGGGATGGCACCGATAAGGTAAGTTGGATTATCTTTGCATAGAAACAACAATTTCATAGGAAAGTTCATATGAATTGCCATATTGTCCAGTTTTCTAAAAGGTATGTAAGCATCTGATGTGGGTTTAAAAAGCAAAGAGCAACATCCAGTTAGAACATCATTGCACGCCATAGAAGTTGACCTCTTAATGGACTAGTTTTAACTGATGTAAAATACGCTACATGAAGAACAAAAATATGTAGTTGAACTTTAGGCCAAAGAACACAATCAAGTAATTTGTTTGATTGCTCTTTAAAGGTGGATAGCAGATTGAATTTTTTTTTTTTGACAATTATAGCAGATTGAATTGACAGCTTCTGAAGAAATAAATAACTTTCAAAAAAATCATACAGGTGCCACTGCTTGCATGTGTCGTTAAAGTCAAGCATATGAGCACATCACTCGATCTATGATGCCAAATGCACAAGGGGTTCAATGATTTGCGACACTTTGCTTTGTCTTGCTTTATTTCACAACAGAGCTGTAACCTGTACAACCCTTTGGAGTCAAAATTAATAGCATTTGGTGAAGGAAAAACCTTGAAAGATGTTGAGAACTCCTTTAACTGTAGAGTAAGTTTGACAAAACAACAATAATTATTACGCTCTTCTATAATACAAAAATGCCCATTTTGCTCCCCGCTAAAAAAAAACTACAGCTCTTGGGACCATTCTAGTTTGGTGTTACTAGGGAGATAAGTTGTTATTTAAAAAATTAATTTTGAAGTCAACATTTTTTGATAGTTATTAGGTGCTGATTGTTGTTTTTGGCAATTTATTAGAAAGTGTAATCAATCACCAGAGCACATAATGCCAGTCTGATTTTACCATTTGTAGCGCCTTGCGGTTGATCCCATCCTATATTTATATATTTATTATTTCTTATTGCAAGTGTTCAGAATACTATTTAGGGGAATGCTATTTTTATTCTTATAGACATCTAAATCACTCCTTACAGGTTGAAGACAATGACAGTGAAGATAGTGATACGAGCATCTCTAGGCCATCCAAGAGACCCACTTATCAGTAGCGCATTGAAGATGTTGCAAATCTTTAATGACAAATATTTGCCATCACATGTAATTTATTTGGTGAACTTTTGCTGATCATGTAATAGTTATTTTGTAATTTATAACTAGTTTGACACTGCCTACTGTCACGGTCTCAACTCGGACCAGACTATACGGCGGAGAAAGCGGGGCAGCTTGGGCCGGGCGGACGCGTTGACCACCTTAGCCGCCGCCCGCGCCGCGCCTAGCGGGCCGAGGAGGCCCTAGGCTGCACGCGCGCTAGGGAGAGGGGCGCCGCGCGCCTCCACTGCCGCCGCCATCCACGACATGTCATCCGACTCCATATCGAGTCGGTTAAGATTTAGAAAAGTTAAGATATTAGGAAAAAGTTTGTTTAGTAATTGTAAAGGAGAATCCATATCTATAAGGATCTCCTGGTCGGATTAGGAAACATGTCTGCCAGGAAGGACTATAAATACTAGGAGCATGTAATCATAATTAATCAAGCGATAGATGAGCAATAGCTCTTCCTATTTCTCTCTTCTACCCAAGCCGCCGCCCTCTCCTCCTCTCCTGCGCGCACGCCGCCGCCGCGCATGCCACGCCGCATGCCGCCGGCCACGCCGCCGTCGTCCTTCCCCCCTCCCTACCGCGTCAGCAAGCATCGTCAAGGGCCCCCGACCAAGGACCTTGACACCCGTCTTTTTCTTTTTCCAGTCTTTTTCTCGAAAGATTCTCACAAATACGCCCCTGGTCGAATCTGTGTGGAAAATAGACCCTAGAGCTTGGCGTCAGAGTGGATGGCGACTCAACGTATTTACGTGGCCAGGGGCTTGGCGCCAGGCACTCTGGCATCAAGCTGTTTTACTTTGGCGCCAAGCTCCAGGATATATTTTCCATACGGATTCAATCAGGGGCGTATTTGTGAGAATCTTTCAACAAAAGGGCTGGAAAACGAAAAAGACGGCCTTGACACCTACCCTTGTTCCGATAGGAGGTAACTTTTGTTCGACTGACGTATTACATCGCTCACTGACATGCCATAGTTTGGGGCCCGCGCTGAACTGTCTTATTTAGCCAATTAGCCTGGTTTAAATGGCTCATCAACGACAATAAGTACAATTGGAATTGGAACAAGTTAAACTTTATAAGACTTAGCACAATTGGAATTGGAACGAGTTAAACCTGACACCACAACATTTAATAACTCCATCAAAACAAGGATAATGGATCACCGACATCACAGTTGCAATGAAAAGAACATATGTAGCTGCCGTAGTGCCCAGTCCCTCCTGTAGTCCTATTGCTATTTTCACCCCTTCTTTCGGTTGGGATGTAATCAGCTATCCTAATCAACCCCAACACATGGATTAGGGTGAATCCGATACCATCCAAACAAGGCTGGAGTGCAGCAAGGAGCACTATTGTGGGTTGCGGCCTATTTTGATATCAACACACTTTTTGACAAGTCCGATTAGGTAATTGTTTTATCTATACCTTGCAGCTAAAACAAATTTGCTTCCCTAGCTATTTGTAAATTTGCTAAACCGTATTGTTTCTACCTATTAACATAAGGTTCCTTGTTTATCACTACTACATGAGGCCTGCCTATTAACATAGGGCTGGTGACCATTTGTAAGGGAGGCCGGCTCAGCAGCCCCTATTCAAACGCTCTTACAAATCAATGATTATAAGGATGGTTCCCTGTCCGCTTTTACAAATACCATTTGTAGGGGGCGGCTTTTTAAGTCGGGAACCACTAATCAACACTCGTTAGCACCTAGTTGTGTTTTTTTGGGGGATTTTTGAACACTTCGCATTTTTTGGCTTTTGAACTCACGACCTCGCCCTCGCGCAATGCCTCCGTTACCACCTGTAGTATACACTCACATGTGGCCATACTGCATTTTAGTTCCCCAAATATTATACTAAACCGAATGAAGAATACTTGTTTGAGCTCCTAAATGAATTCAAATAAAAAATAAGTCAACTATAAAGTTTCATAAATTCTTGCAAGTACACTCCACAATCAAAAGGCCTTAGTGAGACGAAGAATAGGACACTCATTGATATGGCAAGATCTATGCTTAGTGAATACAATGTGAGTCAATCCTTTTGGGCTGAGGCAATGAACATGGCATGTTTCTACATCATGCGACTAGATTATCACCTGCAAATGTTATTGAGAAAAAGTACAAGAACGGGGAAGTTTGACAAGAAATGTGATTATGGATTTCTAGTTGGCTACTCCATAACAAGCAAAGCATATATAGTGTGGAATACTCATGGTACACTTGAAGAAGTCCATGATGTTGAGTTTGATGACACCAATGGGTCTCAAGATGAAGAAGAAAATCTAGATGATGTGAGAGGCTCTCAATTGGTGGATGCTATGGAAAGCATGGGCATTGGTGATAATAGGACAAAGAAACTGATTGAAATTCAAGTTGACAAAGATCAAGTGCTCTGTTCTCCAATAGAGCAAGGTAGTAGCCCTCAAGTCTAAGATCAACAATGTGATGATAATACATCTCACAAAGACAAATCAAATGACCAACCAAGCTCAAGCACTCAAGTTCAAGTGCTCCAACCAACTCATATAACAAGAGATCATCCTATTGATCATATTATTGGTGACATTCAAAGTGGTGTACAGAGAATATCGAGATTGGCTTCATTTTGTAAACATTTCTCATTTATATCATCTATTGAGCCCACCAAGATTGATGAAGCATTGAAGGATGTGGATTGGGTTAACGCAATGCATATAGAACTTAACCCACAATGAAATATGGGAATTGGTGGAAAGGCCAAAGAACTACAATGTGATTGGAACCAAATGGATTTTTAGAAACAAGCAAGATTAGGATGGCATTGTAGTGAGGAGCAAAGCAAGACTAGTGGCTAAAGGTTACACTCAAGTAGAGGGTCTTGATTTTGGTGAAACTTATGCACTAGATGCAAGATTGGAGGCAACTAGAATCTTATTAGCCTATGCTTGTGCCCACAACATCAAGATATATTAAATGGATATGACAAGTGCATTTCTCAATGGCTACATCAATGAGCAAGTATATGTTGAACAACCTCCTGGTTTTGAGGATGACAGAAAGCCCAACCATGTGTACAAGTTGAAGAAGGCACTATGTGGCTTGAAACAAGCACCTAGAGCATGGTATGAGAGATTGAGGGATTTCATACTCTCTAAAAGGGTTCATAATGGGTACGGTTGATACTACTCTATTCACCAATAAGATTGGCAAGAACTTGTTTATGTTGCAAATATATATCGATGATATCATATTTGGGTCAACCAACCAAGATTTTTGTAAAGAGTTTGGGAAAATGATGGCAAGTGAATTTGAGATGTCCATGATTTGGTGAACTTAGTTACTTTCTTGGTCTCCAAATCAAGCAAATGAAGAATAGAACATTTGTGAGTCAAGAAAAGTACATAAGGGACATGATAAAGAAAATTTGGATTGCAAGATGCCAAGTTGATTAGTACTCCAACGTAAACAAATGGATATATTGATAGTGAAGGTATCATTGTATTGATATGTCATTTATGATTTATTAGGACTTGTTAGTCCATATAGACATACAAGTGACATTGGAGCATTCATGATAAATAAAATGAATTTGATGTGTGTAATGTTACCACTATTGCTTCTATGTTTGTATGATCTAGTGGTTGCATATTACATGTTTGTGGGCTTGCAATCCTAGTGTTGAATCTAGAAAATTTGATATAAGTGTTTAATCCAACATAGGCAAGATAACCCTTTCTTGAGGCATAAAGAAGCTTGTCTTTGGCTCAAACTAAATTAAATATCTTTGGCAAGTGATATAGATTGACAAAATTTGATGTTAATTCATTCCATCAAAAGAACATAAATAACTTACTCTCCACAACTTGACCATATCTTTTTAGAAATAGATGACAAATAGGTGGAGATATGTCACAAAAGGTAATATGGGGAGAGATATGAGAAAGGAAAGGGATCAATAAAAGTTTGAAACATATAAGTAGGGAGAGCAAGCTCATAAACAATTTGTTGCATTTGTATGTACATTTACATATGACTTGCTCATTGCAGATGTATTTAAATTCAATATACATACTTGTGTGGTGTGTGTTAGTATAGAACTTGCATGATGAAATGAATAACTAGCATGCATAGTGTTAAATAGACACAATGATTTATCATATATTAACAAGTATATCAAGAACCTTGCATGTAATTTTGATCTACAGGGTTCTTGAGTTTTGATAAATGTCACTAGTTGTTCATGGTGCTAAGGATGGTGCAAATGGAAACTCCAATTGGTATCATGCTTTAAAGGTTCATCTCTTACACCTTAGCATCATTTTAGTAGAATTACTCTATCACCACTTATAATCTATGCATGTGTGCAAAGCTTTCAATCCAAACAATAGGCACATATATAGGGGAGCTAATGCTACCAAAACTGATTTTGTGATGATTGTCCAAACTTTATTCATGATCAAATTGCTTAGAGAAGCACGACAAGTTCAAAATATTTATCTTAAAATTATCTTTGTAAGGGTTGTCATCAATTACAAAAAAGAGGGGTATTGAAAATCCCTAGTTTGGTTTTGGTTAATCAATGAAACCCTAGGACTAACTTTTGTGCCAAGTGTGAAATTAGACAAGGTGGTCCTATCCAAGGTTTGGAGCAAAGATGAAGTCCATGATGATGGATATGGACATGTGATGATGGTGATCATGCTCTAACTTGGAGAAGAAGAAAGAGAAGAACAAAAATTTGGTGATGATCAAGGTAAAGGTATAATTTTATAGGGGTTTTCGGTTTTGTGGTCAAGACACACTATAGAGAGTGTGATCACATTTAGGATAAATGGTCATACTATTAAGAGGGGCCCTTAACTAGACAATTCAATCATCAAGTACCACAAGGCGTTGGTTTGCATGCTTTGCAGATAGGCCTTGTGCACATTTCGGTGAGCAAGCAAAAATGATTTATGAAAAATCTTTGAAAATGCTAATTTGGCCCATGATTTGGAACTCATTTGAGAGTTAGCAACGCTTGTGGATTGGAGTTAGAGAAGCTGTGAATCTAATCAACCATTCAAAATGGCGCTAACGGAGGAGATTGCCTCAGGGTGGTCACCGCCCTAGGGTGGCTGTGCCGCTGCCATAGGAAGCACGGTGCCAAAGAGGCACTTGACCAAATTAGCAAAGTTTGGGTCACCGGATAGTCTAGTGACCATGGCTATGTGGAACAACCATGGTTGTGCCCCCCAGACAACCATCGTGGTGTGGCAGTGCACGGTGCCTTGGGTGGCGGTGCCCTATATTAAAAACTAGTAGTTGAACTAGCCATTAGGGTGGTGCTGCCCATAGGGTGGCAGTGCACCATAGCCATGTTTGATGCCCTCATAGAATTTGGGAAAGGAATAACAACTAGTTTGATGGATTGGTCTTAAAAATACCCCTTTGCCGGCTATGCTTACCCTCTTGGCACCCAAAAGCACTAGGAAAACACGTTGTGAGCAAAAGCAACTCCATCCACTCACTTGCACACTTGATTCCTTCATTTGAGTGAGATTGGTGAGCCTCCAGTTTATTGTATCATCAACTTGCATCTTGTGGCACTAGGTGGGCGTCTTGGGCTGCTTGTGAGCTTGTTACTCTTAGTGTTTGTCAACACCTAGAAGGCCTAGAGCTTGGAGGATCGTGTGACTGGAATTGGTGATTGTTTCTGGCCTCCAATCGGTTGCTTGTGAGGGGTTTTGTGCCTTTCCTGCGAGAGACTAGCAAAAGGTAGCTCTATTGGATTGCTCGTGTTATTGAGTTACCACACTTGCATGTGGGGTCTTGCAGTGCCCTACGGGGCATGGCTTAGAGAGCCACATACCAAGGAACCACCGAGGTGTTGGTTGACACAATGGGGACGTTGCTTGCCGACAAGCAAGTGAACCTCAGGAGAAAATCTTGTGTCTCTTGTGCTATTGGAATTCTCTTGATGATTCATTGTTATTATTGTACTTGATATACATCACTTGCCACATTTGGTATAAAAGCTCCATATCTATCTTGCAATTACATTTCATAGCTTATATTGTGTAGAGTTTATAGTAGTCATGCTAGTTGAGTAAATTTCCTAGTTAGTGTAAGTATCTTGTAATCTTTTTCTCTATTGTAAAATTAGCAACTTAGCCATTATGTGATTTAGAGATCATAATATATATACTAGAACTGTTGGATAGGTGGCTTGCAACACATTTCTAGAGCTAGGCAAAAAGCATTTTCGCCATTTAGTTTACTAATCCTTTGCTCTAGTGTATTTTTAGA
>DXKC01008336.1:0-11320 GCA_031170775.1 Cymbopogon citratus
CAGCGGCTAACCTACGCGCGCTCGGAGGAGCATCCGTTCTCGGCGGCGAGCATCTTCGCTCTTCTGTCAGATCACAGCCCATCGTAGATACAAACTGCTAGTTTCTCCCCCATGCTGAAATCGCAATTTCTACTGTCTCGGTTCAAGAGTTTACGTGATTTCGTCCCCATGAAAAGGTTTCTTTCTTTTTATCTTCACCTTTCTCTCATATCAGCATTTTGCTTGGGTGGGCTATTAATACACCATTGGGACTGGGCTTTTTACTCAAGGAGTTTATTGGAGAGAACAAGCACAACAACAAAGAGGACCAATCATGCAATCAAGCCAAGCTAAATGGTGCACAGTTATTTGTAAACTCCGTTTTAGAGGTTGAGAGGTTTAGGGTTATGTTTTAGGAAATATTAATTACTGATTGTGAAGTTGCATGTTGTATTTGAGTGCAGCTCGAATTGAACCAAAGTTTTAATTTTTCTTCTAAAAACATTTTATTTGCTGAAAATAACTCATGTTGTGTTGTTACCCTGGTTAGGGCCATCTTCGCAATAAGTGTTTCGTTGTAAAAAGTTTTGAATCTCGAATTTTTCAATTTGGGGTATGAAGGGAAAACATTTTAACTTAAATTTCACATATCATTTATATGCAACACACATTAATGAAATTTTTTAAAAAAAGTTGGGATCCTTCTATTTGCACAAAAATCTAGGATGTTAAACAGCTGAACAGCCGAGCTTCAGTCGCACACCTCCATTCCTGCCGCGAACCCCGCCGATGTTTTCTACGATTTTCCCCGAATGCCGCCACTGTCCATGGACCATCCTCAGGCGGTTTCTGTTTGTAGGAGGCACCAATTTCATGCATCATGCGCTTTTGATTTTGTGGTTGATTCATCCTCCTTTGATCCTCAATATTGTCTTCATTTTGTATATTTGATTTTGATGAGTTGCAGGAAGCCAACGCCTTGTATTTATAGTTTGGTTGGAGTCCAGTCTAAGTTTAACTTGTTTTAATTAATTTTATTTGGTGGGGTGGTAATATATTTGACTTTGGGAAGGGATTCAGGAAATATCCAAGTCAATGTGGTCGATGTGGATTATTTTTTGTTTGGGGAGGATAGAGGCATATGTGAAGGAACAAACAATGGATTCCGGAGGACAGGCAAAGGGGTCAGCATTTTTGTTTCACATGGAACACAGTCAGACTGGAATACGGCAGAGAAAAAAGATGCTAGAAACTTTCCCGTTTAAGAGGGCAGACAGAAATCTAGAGGATATATAGAAATTTTGGTGACTAAATAATAGTATAGATAGGTTTGCCTTAAGATTTGTAAAAAAAAAAACTCTGGTAGGGCAATCCAAGCAAGACTAGCGGGGACGACTGTAGATACAAATAGGATGATCTGAACAACACGTATATATAGAGCGAATACATTCAATATCCAGGGTTTGTAGAAAAAAAACTCCGGTAGAGGGAATTCAGAAGATACAATATATAGAGCGAATACATTCAATATCCAGGGTTTGTAGAACTACTGCAAACACAACACATAGGATGATCTGAACAACACATCCAGATGGATAAGCGCTATACGGATATAGTGTTGCTCTATTGACCACCACCATAAAATTTGCACAGCACGCATGTTTGTCGGTCACACCTGATCTGAACCAATCTTTGATGGAAGCCTCTCATCATAAGCTCCTTATTAGAAATTGGTTTTCTTCACACCACACACAAGATCACCATATATATTTTTTTTATTTCCTTCAACCAACCATATGTTGCACCCGTACGTGCTCATCAAGTCTCGAAGTAAACCCATGTCATATTTCGATGACTTCACATTATGGTGAGCTCAACACTCACATCTGCCTGCATCATAATTAATGGAGAAAATGAATAATGACCCGTCCACGGCATAATAATGTTTTGCAGTGTGTCACATACTCGCACATCTCAGTGATTAATACTTTATTAATTATGTCTTTTGCATCTATGACTAAGATTTTATTTAAAGCATATTACATCTACAAGTTGGAACCAACGAATTGCCGTAAATTCTTTTGTGTTTTTATAGAACTCTGGTGTATCATATTTTATGGATCAATAAATAAAACATGTTTGAAATTTTAAATTTTATATTATTTTCTACTCCGTCCATCCCAAATTATAAATTATTCCAATCTTGGAGTGATGTGATGGCTAAAGGAGTTGTGTTCGCTATACTATTTTGTAGTTGCTATTAGTATTTAATTTAAAAATCCTCAAATGAAAATCAAATGAAAAGTGGAAAAGAGAAGTTCAATTACTTACCCTAGCAATGCCTCCAACAATTGATCATCATCCTGCTCACCAACATGGGGATTGTTAATCCTCCCAAACTGGCTGGCTACAGTGGACGCTGTAATCACTGCATCTCGGCTGCCTTCTGGAGGCGGATGAGAAACCGTCATGTTGCCACTGCCTCCTGCACCGGTTTGTGCTAATGTCATCAGGTTGCCCCTGCTGAACTGCTGGTGGTCGAACATGCCATCATTATACTTGAAGGTGCATCCGAGAAATCGAAGGGCTCCAGTTGTCAGATAAGAATAGTTTGGCCAGTTTGGATGTCCAGAAATCAAAGTTGACCTGCTGTCCAACTTCGCAAAGAATTTGGCTGCGTCGGCTTGGAGCTTGATGAAATCAGGATGGAGGTCTTCAGGGAGCTGCAAGTGGGTTCTGGGGTCAATGCCCATGGCCAAAAGCTTCTTGCTCAGCTTGGTGTTCCAGTGGTTCTTGATGTCGTTGTCTGTTCTTCCAGGCAGCCCCTTTGCAATCGCTGCCCACCTTTGCAAGTTCAACACATGCACATAAAAAAGATTGTAAGTTGCACCCATGTTCTGTGTTTGAGGAAATCTAATAATCAATATTTTAAATATATACTAGTAGGACATAATAATGAACAAAGGTCTCAGAACTATGGTGAATCTATATCACAACCACAAAAATGATATTAGGAAACATCTTTTTCTTATTTACAGAGGCAGAACAAAAATGTTATAGTCTCCGAAAATAATCAGCTATTTCTACAGATATTTATTCGATTTATAGAGCTGGCATAATCAGCACCACCTCTAAAAATAAATAAATAGATAATGGCTCCACTCTTGCACCCGATCCGAGGAAGACAGTGCTTGGTGTGGTGTACTCTCAATGGATACTCCAACAATAGATCTGCAGCGGAGGAGCCAGGATTTGGTGAGGAGCAGCTCAGATTTGGCAAAGCACCTTGACTAACGGCGAGATGTGATCCCCTACCCCTCTCTCTCCCCTCTCTTCCTCAGTTGATGTGTATCTTTCAATCCCTATTAAGGGTGGCACGTTGTGATCTTCTCCAATGTCATCCGTGGGTGCTAATGCATGAGGATAGATTTCTTGATGGTGGTTCAGCGGCATTAGCAGGTTTCAAGGACGGAGACAGGGCGGTGGCCGGAGGCAGAGCATGTGCGCAAGGGGTGTGTGGATTGACAGCTCAGTAGCTGCATGCTAGCTGGCCGGATCGAGATTTGGCAGCAAGTTTAGACGCTAGAACTGTGCTTTTTAAATTTGGATTAATGGCGACATTTGAGCAAAGATGGACGTTTCCGTTAATCTGTTTTGTGCATCACGGAAAAACATTACTGTCGTAGTGTATCTTCCTGTTCACTCC
This sequence comes from Cymbopogon citratus, assembly GCA_031170775.1. Lineage (NCBI taxonomy): Eukaryota > Viridiplantae > Streptophyta > Magnoliopsida > Poales > Poaceae > Cymbopogon > Cymbopogon citratus. The sequence goes on from DXKC01008336.1 coordinate 3,686, forward strand.
CTCGAGCCACGTTTAGATTATTAAATTAATGCGCGTTAAAATTTGCTGATATTTTGAAGAGAAATAACATAAAATATCAGCAATTCTTGCATTTTCGATACTACTGGCCTCTCCTCTGTCTCTCTTTTTTGTCAGAACCGGTAGGGCCTAGCGCTGAACTTTTGTATGTTAAATTACACTTGCCCACGTTGCTTTTTCTTACGTGTATAGAAGTGGCAAAGAGCAAAATGCTGAATAACACACATGTATATTTGTACAACCCTTACGTACTACTGGCATGTCTGCTTGGAGACCGGAACAATTTTCCGAGAGTAATGCTACCTGAGAATTACATGGAAATCTGATGAGATCTGCCTTGTTAGGTGAGTTAAGTCAAAATTCAACTATTGAAGGTTTTCATTACACATTTTGTAGATTTAGAAGATTAAAATACATATTTATAGTCACAACGTCCTTCTACATATATCTAAATAAGAAAGAGCGAGGAAAAATAAAATAAACATAGTAATAATGGGGAATAGTGTTTGCTTAGCTTGACAACAATATAGAGGCTAATAACTGGTTACGTGTACTCCTGCCATACAGCTCGTGCTTCCTAAGAAACAATTTCAATTAAATACATATTAAAAAATATTAATATCTATTGTACATAATTAATATTATTAGAAAGACCATTGAATCAATTTTTATATTAAAATTATTTGAAGATACAAATGTTGTACGTATTTTATACAACTTGAGTCAAACTTGTGCAAGACACACCCTCTTGTGCAAGATACACCAACACGACGGTTAATTAGCAATGGAGGGTGTACTGTGTAACAATAATGAATAGAGTCAAACGTTCATTTTCGTCGCCCTGGGTGTGAGATTCTAACGGCTTGACCAAGAAGCTTCTAGGTCATAACCAAACGTCATGCCGGCAATATACAGGAGCATGCAGCCCTGATTAGTTGTATCCAGACATAGTACCCCACAAGCCTACATAAAGTAAGCACAGAGAATCTCTGATTACAAAAGGTGATAACAGAGTAAGCATGTGGGGACATGTTATTCCAATGGCTTTTTAACGAAGAAGCCAACACATGTCAATACAGATGACAATATTAGACAATTAATATTTGTTATTGCGTCCGATTTTTGTATTTTATTAATATTAGCCAACACATGTCATAAAATCTATACAGCGCATGTGTCATGTCAATATTATTCTTAGCGTCCGATTTTTGTATTTTATTAAAAATATAGACAATTAATATTTTGTTATAGCATATTGAGAGTATTTCGAAAATTAACTGCAGAACCTGCTTACACGTAAATGTTTCACGGATGTTTTTTTTTTCACTTTGTCCACGTTACAACACAAGATTCACTAGGCGACCACATCTGATATATGTGCATGTTCTTTAGCATCGTCATATCACTGTTGTCCTCGAAGAAGGATTATTTGTTAATCCTGCTTGTATATGCATGGATTCATGCATACTTCTTATTTAAAAAAAAATACAGATGATGCTTACAAAGTAAATGTTTCCACAGATGTTTTTTTCTATTTTATCCACGTTGCAGCAAGATTCACACTAAGCGATCACATCTGATGTATGTGTGTGTGCTCTTTAGCGCATCATATCACTATTCTCAAAGAACGAATATTTGTTAATCCTGCTTGTATGTGCATGGATGCATGGATACTTCTTTTTTTTAAAAAAAAAGTTATATTCAAACAGCTAGAAATATACATCCCAGCGTCCAAATGATAGTGATGCTCTAGACGAACGTTCCTTATCAGAACTGCTGTACACTCCCAGCAAAGCAAACTCTCCAAGTTCATCAAAAAACTCAAAATAGAAAAACTCAACAACTTGAACATAATTCATGTGTAAATCATTAAGTGTATTATCAAATACAGACTTGTATATTATGTACTGACCTGTTTCCCATGATGGAGTGGAGGTGGATGATAAGCTTGTCTTCTTCGTCAGTGAAGGCACTGCGATTGATATCAGGGCGAAGGTAGTTGTTCCAGCGAAGTCGGCAGCTTTTGCCGCAGCGGTTGATGCCGGCCAGCATGGGTAGGCGTTGCCAATTGCCATGCTCGCCATTGTTGCTGGCCATGTACCGAAGAAGTGCCTTGTCCTCGTCGGACGTCCAAGGCCCTTTCTTTAGTTTCGTGGCACGGTCATCCGCTCCCTCCATGGACGGACGATGAGGAGATGGTCTCCTCATATTTTCTTAACAACTAATGAACGTAGACACAGACCGTATGAACAAAGGCACTCACAACACCGGTATTAAGAGGTATATATAGCGTGCGCGTTGGAGGATGTCTTGTATTGGAACAATTATTATCATGACGAGTCTAGAATAGGAACAATCATTATCATGCCGCCAGGACTCTTGTTTATTGGTGGGCCTCAATTAATTAATAGCGGCAATTAGTAGCGGCAATTAGTACAAAACTACAAAATAATGTGTGGGGTCGAACCGCCCACCAGAAACAGATGGATTTTTGGCATTTCCTTACCTTTTGCCACCAGTACAAATGTAGTGAAATACTTACGTGCTACGTACATTCAAACAAAAATACTTCACCACCTACACTCAGTATAAATATGCTGAAATATTTATGTGCTTGATGCTCTTAAACAAAAGGTCATCGCGGCCTATGGAGCACGAGCGCAGAGGCAAGAAGCGGAGACTGAGGCCATACTATGCCAGATTTCATGATCTGTGTTTCTTGGACTTCGTGTTCAAAACCTCAATTAGAGTGTACGTGTCGTGGCAAGCATTGTTGTTTGTTGGACACAGGAATACGAGAGAAGACACAACGACAATATCCTAGTGCACGCTAACGGGGCCCTGTATCCAACACTATTTGTTCGTATTCAAGAACACCTAAATTGGGAATACAACGAGAGGGTAGGAGAATTGTTCATATTCCAGATGGCAGTTTGGCACTCGGCAAACAACCAGGCACTTGGCGTATCTCTTCGCTCTGGTAGTGAGTGGTACGTACACCGACTATCACCACTACAGGTTCAAACAACTAAGCAATAGTGATATGTAAAACTATATTTCAATATATTATCAGCGTTTTGGCACATAGGCTGTTGGCGCCAGTGCTTGTCTGCAGCAGCGCCCAAGCTATCCTCCCCAAATTAATGTTGTGCACGAGAACTTATCACAAAAAAAAAAAAACCTTGTGCACGGGAACAAAGACTCCCAGGAAGCTCAGGTGAGCTTCTTCCAAGCAGCTGACATGAGACAATCGTGCTTCGTCTACTAGTTTTAGTAGCTACTCCCCCGTTCCAATCTTTAAGTCGATTTGACTTTTTTTTCTCCTTCTATTCTAAATTACAGGTCATTTGATTTTTCCCTTATGACATAAATAATACAACGCATACACTCACGAAGCACGCACAATATTTACTAGTATTTTAATTAAGGTTGCAACAACATGCAAACATTCTAGCTAGCAGATCAAAGATGGTCAAAAACAATAGCACTCCTAAGGTCAAACCTAGTCAATAATCACTTAGAACCATAATAAGGTTATGCCATCAACACGAACATTGTTTCATTTTGTATCCTAAGTGTGTCTAGGTTGTTTTATTGACTAAACAACACAATCACTTGCATTATCAAGCATGATCATTAAACATCTATATATAATGAAGCATATATCATGGAAAACAAGAATAGCAATTCAAGTATCATATCATGCTCATGTATGCAAGTGAATAGACGATGCTGATGCCCATGCAATACAAGTGCAAAATGCAAGCTTAACATTAGGGTGTTTCATGATGCAATAGTAAATTTGTGTTAATTATGGATTTCGCTACCATCGGAGTAATGCACAGGCCTACCCGATGCTACTCAGGTGCTAATTATGGATAAATTAGGCAAGACAGCCTTACGCTGCTATGGATATCCATAGATTTGTGTCACGAATTAGCTTTCATTTATGCATGCCTTTTGTTTTATAATTAGTCTATGTGTTATACTCATAATTAGTATCAAGCATTTAGCACGACATGGACTAATTTTATATTCGACACGACAAGGACTAATTTTTATCACTCGGATCCAATCATACACTCTATATTTGCACTCAACTGAAACTGTGTAGGGATCGGACGAATGCAGCACTGTGACGACTTTCACGTAATGGCATTGTGGTACACGGTGGCATCGTGCCTGGTTAAAAGATGTTGATGGCGAATCTAGCTAGGAGGGATCGGACGAATCCAGCACTGTGACGACTTTGACGTAATGGCATTGTGGTACACGGTGGCATCGTGTCTGGTTGAAAGATGTTGATGGCGAATCTAGCTATAGGTGCATAGGAGGCCTAGCCAGTAGCAGTTCGCGACGAAAAAGGACGATATGTGGCGGTATCGGATTTGAACTGTAATATAGTTCATGGCGATGGAAGGAATACTGAAACAGGAAGTATGACGTAGATTTCACTGGCTACTCACTGCGCTGTCCTATATCTGCACGTACTACCGACATCCATCCATCGATCATGCATGGGGTATACGAAGGTGATCCATCATGCATGGGGTAAGAAGGTCGCTACGGTCGCGCTACCTACCAATACCAATAGAAGGATGACCCACTTAGAAAATGATATTACGGACGGAACGAGACATAGAAAATGATTGTTCGGACGCAACGAGACAAGTGACGGAGAAGAGCGGTGCAGCGAAACTAGCTGCTTGGTTGTGTTTTTTTTATAATTAATAACTTGTTAAACTAAAAAGTTTAGAAAATTAACAATATAGATATCAACATCAATTCATTTGTCTCTATAATAGCTTTCTATATTGAGTCCCGTGTATGCCACTGCAAAAGTTCATAATGTCATACAAAAATATAAAGGAGAACTAATAAATATAATTTTTATATAAAAATAAAATTATTGGCATATTTATATCTAAGGGTATTTGCGACTTTTCACACCTGCAATTTGACACCGTTAGGACCTAATCTAACTGTAATGGCATGTAAGGTAAAAAAAAGTTCGGAGTAGTGGCACTGGTGTGCGACAAACTTTTGTAATGGTTTGTGTGGCAATATAAACTTTTGTAATGGCATACAAGGAAAAGATTCTTCTATATTACAAAATAACTCGAACAGCAGTTTTATAAAAGAGCTCTCTAAAATCTATATTATAAAGGATTGTTGAGATTAAAAATCAGTGTTACTCAAAAACTTTCTACCCAGTCACCCTGACAGGTGGGCCCACATTAGACTGACAGGTGCATCCATGAAAAAAGAACAACAGGAACTTATGAAACATCCGTGTTTCATGCCAGGCTAGACGAAAAACTCGAAACTCGCTAGCTTGCTTAACTCGCTTGAAACTCGCTAGTTGCTTCCAGACATACTACCCCAGATTACAAAAAGTGATAACAGAGTAAGCATGTGGGGACATGTTATTCCAGTGGCTTTTTAACGAAGAAGCCAACACATGTCAATACTGATGACAATATTAGACAACTAATATTTGTTATTGCGTCCGATTTTTGTATTTTATTAATATTAGCCAACACATGTCATGAAATCTATACAGTGCATGTGTCATGTCAATATTATTCCTAGCGTCCGATTTTTGTATTTTATTAAAAAATATAGACAATTAATATTTTGTTATAGCATATTGAGAGTATTTCCTAAATTAACTGCAGAACCTGCTTTACACGTAAATGTTTCCACGGATTTTTTTTCCACTTTATCCACATTACAACACAAGATTCACTAGGCGACCACATCTGATGTATGTGCATGTTCTTTAGCATCATCATATCACTGTCGTCCTTGAAGAACGATTATTTGTTAATCCTGCTTGTATATGCATGGATTCATGCATACTTCTTATTTAAAAAAAATACAGATGATGCTTACAAAGTAAATGTTTCCACAGATGTTTTTTTCTATTTTATCAACGTTCCAGCAAGATTCACTAAGCGACCACATCTGATGTATGTGTGTGCTCTTTAGCGTCATCATATCACTATTCTCAAAGAACGAATATTTTTTAATCCTGCTTGTATGTGCATGGATGCATGGATACTTCTTTTTTTTTTAAAAAAAAAGGTATATTCAAACAGCTAGAAATATACATCCCAGCGTCCAAATGATAGTGATGCTCTAGACGAACGTTCCTTATCACAATTGCTACACTCGCAGCAAAGCAATCTCTCCAAGTTCATAAAAAAACTCAAAATAGAAACCCAACACCTTGAACATAATCCATGTGTAAATCATTAAGTGTATTATCAAATACAGACTTGTATATTATGTACTGACCTGTTTTCCATGATGGAGTGGAGGTGGATGATAAGCTTGTCTTCTTCATCAGTGAAGGCACTGCGATTGATATCAGGGCGAAGATAGTTGCTCCAGTGAAGTCGGCAGCTTTTGCCGCAGCGGTTGATGCCGGCCAGCATGGGTAGGCGTTGCCAATTGCCATGATCTCCTCATCGGACGTCCAATGTCCTTTCTTTAGTTTCGTGGCACGGTCATCCGCTCCCTCCATGGATGGACGATGAGGAGATGGTCTCCTCATATTTTGTTAATAACTAATGAACGTAGACACGGACCGTATGAACGAAGGCACTCACAACACCGGTATTAAGAGGTATATATAGCGTGCGCGTTGGAGGATGTCTTGTATTGGAACAATTATTATCGTGACCAGTCTAGAATAGGAACAATCATTATCATGACGCCAGGACTCTTGTTTATTGGTGGGCCTCAGTTAATTAATAGCGGCAATTAGTACAAAACTACAAAATAATGTGTGGGGTCGAACCGCCCACCAGAAACAGATGGATTTTTGGCATTTCCTTACCTTTTGCCACCAGTACAAATGTAGTGAAATACTTACGTGCTACGTACATTCAAACAAAAATACTTCACCACCTACACTCAGTATAAATATGCTGAAATATTTATGTGCTTGATGCTCTTAAACAAAAGGTCATCGCGGCCTATGGAGCACGAGCGCAGAGGCAAGAAGCGGAGACTGAGGCCATACTATGCCAGATTTCATGATCTACCAATATGTGTTTCTTGGACTTCGTGTTCAAAACCTCAATTAGTGTGTACGTGTCGTGGCAAGCATTGTTGTTTGTTGGGTTTCACTGAGTGTGGATTTCCGGTGGCTTGGGTGGACCTAGGAATACGAGAGAAGACAGAACGATAATATCCTAGTGCAGGGTAACGGGGCCCTGTATCCAACACTATTTGTTCGTATTCAAGATGGCAGTTTAGTACTCGGCAAACAACCAGGCACTTGGCGTATCTCTTCGCTCCGGTAGTGAGTGGTACGTACACCGACTATCACCACTACAGGTTCAAACAACTAAGCAATAGTGATATGTAAACTATATATATTTCAATATATTATCAGCGTTTTGGCACCTAGGCTGTTGGCGCCAGTGCTTGTCTGCAGCAGCGCCCAAGCTATCCTCCCCAAATCACCAGAACTTATCACAAAAAAAAAACCTTGTGCACGGGAGCAAAGACTCCCAGGATGCTCAGGTGAACTTCTTCCAAGCAGCTGACATGAGACAATCGTGCTTCGTCTACTAGTTTTAGTAGCTACTCCCCCGTTCCAATCTT
>DXKC01008364.1:0-15233 GCA_031170775.1 Cymbopogon citratus
TTTTCAGGAGCGGTGCCGGGTGCTGCTGCGGTTCGCGGACCTGATCGAGCGGCACGCGGAGGAGATCGCGGCGCTGGAGACGTGGGACAACGGCAAGACGCTGGCGCAGGCGGCGGGCGCCGAGGTGCCCATGGTGGCGCGGTGCATCCGGTACTACGCCGGGTGGGCGGACAAGATCCATGGCCTGGTGGCGCCGGCCGACGGCGCGCACCACGTGCAGGTGCTGCACGAGCCCGTCGGCGTGGCCGGGCAGATCATCCCCTGGAACTTCCCGCTGCTCATGTTCGCCTGGAAGGTCGGCCCGGCGCTCGCCTGCGGCAACACCGTCGTGCTCAAGACCGCCGAGCAGACGCCGCTCTCCGCGCTCTACGTCGCCAACCTCCTCCACGAGGCTGGACTCCCCGAGGGCGTTCTCAACGTCGTGTCCGGCTTCGGTCCCACGGCCGGCGCCGCCCTCTGTAGCCACATGGGTGTTGACAAGGTGACCCAGCTCAGCCCCGGCGGCCGGCCTTTCCATGCATGCGTGCTTCAGTGGCTAGCGCTGATCGGATGGATCACTGAACAACTTGCACGTTTTTGGTGCAGCTTGCGTTCACCGGATCGACGGGCACGGGGCAGATCGTGCTGGAACTGGCGGCGAGGAGCAACCTGAAGCCGGTGACGCTGGAGCTCGGTGGCAAGTCCCCTTTCGTCGTCATGGACGACGCCGACGTCGACCAGGCCGTCGAGCTCGCGCACCACGCGGTCTTCTTCAACCAGGTGCGTGCGTGCCCAACTGCAAGCCTGCAATGGTGCTGTACGTGTCTGTGTTGGAGCAATCATTACTGCCGATTCTGAGCTTTCCCAACGCATCTATAGGGCCAATGCTGCTGCGCGGGGTCGCGGACGTTCGTGCACGAGCGCGTGTACGACGAGTTCGTGGAGAAGTCCAAGGCCCGCGCCCTGAAGCGCGTGGTCGGCGACCCCTTCAGGAGCGGGGTCGAACAGGGGCCTCAGGTATGTACGCGCTTCTATTTCTCAGCATTAGTTGCCGGGTGCATCCGTTTCCGTTTCAGCCGCCCCGGCCCTGAAATCTTATCTCCTTGCGTCGCGTCGTCAGATCGACGGCGAGCAATTCAACAAGATCTTGCGGTACGTCCAGTCCGGCGTCGACGGCGGCGCCACCCTCGTCACCGGCGGCGACAGGGTCGGCAGCAGGGGCTTCTACATACAGCCGACGGTGTTCGCCGACGCCAAGGTAATCCTTCGATTTCGCTCCCAACTTGCTCGATCAATGGCTGCATCATTGTGGCATCCTAAACTTTGCGGCGTCTGGTTCATCCAGGACGACATGAAGATCGCTCGGGAGGAGATCTTCGGGCCGGTGCAGACCATCCTCAAGTTCAGGTACACACACGCAACGCATGACATGAATGATCTTGTGACTGACGACACAGGACGACTGACGGCGCAGAGTGGCCACGTGTGCCTGCTCTCTTTGTTGCTTGTGTTGTGGCAGCGGCATGGAGGAGGTGATCCGGCGCGCGAACGCGACGCACTACGGGCTGGCGGCGGGGGTGTTCACGCGGAGCCTGGACGCGGCCAACACGCTGTCCAGGGCGCTGCGGTCGGGCACGGTGTGGGTGAACTGCTACGACGTGTTCGACGCCACCATCCCGTTCGGCGGCTACAAGATGAGCGGCGTCGGGCGGGAGAAGGGCGTCTACGCCCTCCGCAACTACCTCCAGACCAAGGCCGTCGTCACGACCATCAAGGACCCCGCCTGGCTCTAGTAGTGGCATCCGTCCTATTTGTATTCCTCAGTCATGGCGCTGCGCCGATTCCCGCCGGTGTTAGTCGACACCAGAGAATGTGACTAATAAAACAACCGTTACAAACACCCAGCTTCAAGTCCTTTTTCGCTCCCCTAACTATCATCTTAGTCCAGGCTTCTTTCTAGAACTTTAAATCCGGACAAACGTCTCTCTCAACCCTCAAAATCATTTAATTGCCACAACTATGTCTCAGTTGGAAGTGGTTGTCAAGGTGTTTTTCTTTAGAATTGACGGAAAAGGCGATTTACAACTTATGCCGGACCCCAACTGAAAACGTTAGAACAAAACACACGGAGGATGAGAATGTACAACAAGAACAAGGCAAAACCCCCCTAATTATCATCTGCAACTCTTCCTACTGCCATGGCAGTCCTATACTGCATATTGTCATCTTTGCATAAATTGGATTGGGTTGAGGGCCTTATGTTGGAATTGTCTCCTATTTCTCTCCTTCCTGATGTTCCACTACAAGTAGATGATCCCATCCACTTTTCTCCGCTCAATCTTCTGAACTCATCGTTTGCATAGCTGTGTAGGGTAGTTGGTGAGTTACCGATTGTATTCTTGTTAATTGCAGCTAGTGCTTAAGTGAACCGGTGTTTCAAACTCATTTCCACATAGCCAACAGTCGGTGTCATCTGTCCAACTCCATTTGGGTGGATTGTTTGCTGTGAGGATCCTTTTATGTAAAAGAGTCCTTTCAAATAAACAACAACTACCTTCAACTTTGGCCTTCATTGTCAAGGTGATTTTTCAATCTCAATTAAAAATTGTTGATAAACACATGAATAAAGTTTTAAAATTAAAGGATATATATCTCTAAACTTATAAAAACTTCAATAAAAATCCCTAATACAAATTGGGAAATGGTAAATAAAAATTAGAGTTCATGAAAATATATCTAGAATCATTTAGAAATTAGATTCAACTATGATAAAATAAAAAAACATTTACCAAAAAATGGAAATTTTCAAAACATTCCGATCAATGTTTAAATTTGTTTTCAAAATTTCCATAACAAAAATTTGAGATCCAACCAACATGGATACAAGATACACTAATGTTCAATGCAACCAATATTTTGAGATTATGAAAATACATTAATGTTGTGGAAAGTTTATAAAATTCATTTAGAAATTTATTAATCTTTTATTTTTTTAATTTTTTGGATATTTTCTTATTCACCTAGGGATAAATCTAATAGAATCATTTAGACATTTATTTGAATATTTTTAAAATTTAAAATTTTTGGATATCTTCTCATTCCCTTAGGGCTAAATCTAATTAATAGAATGTTCTGGACATATTTTCATGATTCCTAAACATTTTAGTTGAGTCTCTCTTGTCCCTATATATCTCTAGGATTTTAGTCAAAACTTTTAGAAGCTTAAAGACAGTCTTTGTTAAGGGCTTACTAGAATTCTAAAATTAAAATGGATAAATCACCAGAAATTAACTTCTAATAACCGGGCAGGAAGGTAACTTAAATAAATTTCAAAACTGAGGGAGGTAAGTTTTGGAGTTAAAGGAGAAAACTTGAAGTGTAACAATAGTTTAGTAGGGATGAAAAAGGACATTTTTCTAATCTAAATTGGTCATCACCCCATTGCTTCGTGTCTCCCTGTTCATTTACCGGGCCGATTTCCTTCGAAGCTTTATCCACAGAAGGCCTTTCTGAGGCTGGCCTGGTATGCAGCATGGTGTGGTGATGATAACTTGCTGGTTCAAGGATTGAAGTACACTTATCTTTGGTACACACTGCACTGTCTGAATTACCGGCCACTGTCTAGAGGTTATTAACGGGGAAAAAAAATTGTTTGGAGTACAACCTCTCCGTCCGGTTGACGAAAGTGTTACGCATTCCACAGCGAATGAAAAATAAGTCAACGACGAGTGATGGTGAAAGTGCAACGTCACTGTTTTCTGGCCAGGTTAAATTATGTGTACAATCGAATTCTCAATTCCCAAATTAAACCATCATAGAAATAGAATGAATTAAATGTGCTTCTTAATTACAAGGATGGACTGAATCATGTAACAGAGGAAGAATCTGCTTCAGATAGCACAAGCAGCAAGGATTCAGATTCTGGCAGCAACGAGCTGGCTCTAGATGCTCGCTAGCTACCGATCCGCAGCTCCCTGTCTTTCAGTCACGACCGCCGAGGACGAGCCGGCCACCGCGCCGATCGCCTTTCCACGGCCGCCGCCGACGACCTCGGCGCCTCTTGCGCAGCCACTGGTCGACGCACTGCGCGTGGAAGCCGTGCTCGCACCGGGGCAGCACCCGGCAGCGGTCCCCGGCCTGGAACGCCTCCAGGCACACGGCGCACTCGGCGCCGGCGTCGCCGGCCTTGCTGCCCGCGTGGTCGTGGCACGGCAGCTCGTTAATGTCCTCGGCCGACAGCCCCCCCGCCGCGCGCTCCTCGTCCTGTCGCCGCCCCGCCGCGGCGCGGAGGACGACGCCTCGCCTGAGCGCCCAGACGACGATGAGGATGTGGAGCACCAGCATCGTCACGACGCCGGCGACCAGGAGGAGCACGGACACCGTCAGTTGCACCATTGGTGTGCGAGTGCAACGATGACGCCACGAGCTACCGACTTGTCTCCGCCAGCAACAGCAAGCAAATTGAGCACGAGAGGCTAACGGAGGCCGTGGAAATGGACAAAGGAATCCGCAAGTGGCTGTAGAAGAAGCAAGCAGCTCGCAGGTCGCTGGACCTCAAGGCTGCCAGTGCCAGGTCCAGGTCAATTGCATCCATCTTCCATGCCTATCTCCTTGTTGTCTACTGTACCTTTGACAAACTTGCCGCACAGGACATGTTGGTAAAAGCGACACCATGTATGATCCTCAAGATATGATTACTGGATTATTTAAGTTGTTGGTTTGGAGGAAACGGTGTGCCGTCTGCCGGATCATCAGATTAAAGTGTTGGAAATGGTCAGGATTAACGAATCACTGATTACGTGGCACAAGCCTAGCTCGCGTGGTGAAAACGACGATAGAGGTGCGGTCGTGCTTTAAGGACAGGCTGAAATTCTGAAAAGAATGCATTTTAACATAAATATAAGTGCATCGAGTCAAATTATTTTTAAATTGATAAAGTTTATGTGAAAACTATCAATATTTATTATGACACTAAACATCGTAAGATATACTCAGATATCACAAGATATATTCCTGTAGTGTGCCTATATCTTGCCAGAAATTTCATCAACGTTTAAATATAAAAAAAATATATATAAGAGATTAAGTTAGAACTACGTTGTTTCCAAGATCCAGTTATCACACGGTTTTGATTAATATTAAGAAGGGGTTAGCATACAATAGATGATTGCATATGCGAGAAACACTTCCTACTGCCGCCTCATCAGCTGCAAAGGTTCAAGGATTTCCCTACTGGTTTGGGCAACCATTAGTAGAATTAAGTTTCTCAGTTGTGAATCGAGTTTGGGGAGGTGAGACCAAGCGATCTGGGCAGGGGAAAGCGACGCCAACAAGGCTGGTAGAGACAGCTTGGCACTGTTGTGATGTCCACGTTTTTGTTTTTATTTTTATTTTACTGCCTCTTCAACTTCGATTCTGTGCCTTGTGGCACGCCTTGCGTGTCTTCAAGAGTTTCATGTAAAACCGCAGCGTAACGATGAAGGCAACGTGAATATAGTACAGGAGTATCTTGTTGGCATGTAATACTTCGGTTGGCATCGGCAGGACACGATCATGACATTCAGCTGTTTCTTTAGCCAACGACTAGTTTATTTGATGGGAATTCGAAGTAGAGATGGAATGATGTTTGTTTGAGAAAAAGCAACGCTCCGCGACATTTGAATGCATTCCTAGATGATGATGTTGTAGGGAACTAGAGGTTGACAAAAAGGGACAAAAAGAATTAGTAAAAAAAAGCTCAATCTAGGGTTTTGCTTTGCACGTACTACACTAGATTTTAATTAACGAGCTGTGCACTTAGCTATATCAGTGTTCTTTGTCTACATGAACCACAAAGAGTTTTCCAGCATTGTGCGCCTAGGTATATCCAGTGTTTTGTACTTACCCGAACCTATAGTACCCGAGCCTATAATGAGTTTTGCAGCCTAAAGCTAATTTTATTAACTAGCCTAACTAAATCTAGATAATAAGGGCACACAGACAATTATATATGGAAATGCAAATGCGGTAAGTAAAGACATCAAACATGGAGGTGCAAAACTTTGAGATGTATCGGTTACCAAAATGCGATCTTGCAACTACACGAAGGTACATTCCTTGTCACTAAGCCTTCCCTCGTTCATGAAGTTGGCATCGCTACAAAGGCTCGCAACAACTAAGGCTAGTGTCACAAACCACTTAGGCTTGCTATCGTCGTTTGACTCTCTTTCTCAACTCAGTCGTCCCCTTCGAAGCTACATAAAGCTATAGTCGCTCATTGACGTTGTCGTAAAATCCCTGCAGTCCTGCCTTATGAGAGATCAACTCAACTCAACTCAACTCTCTCTCTCTCAAACAAGGACTACACATCACTAATCACTCTCTAATTGCTCCCACAAATTTTTTGATATATGAACAATAAGCTCTCGGTATATGGTTGGAAAATATATTCAATTATAGCAAGTTTCTCTAATTTTTATGAAACCCAACACTTAAAAAAAAACTAGTTATAGAGGTATAAATAGCCTCAAGGAAATCAGTTAGCTGTTGTGCGTTAGAAGATTATGCAAATACTGAACTGGGTAAATAAAAATACGACAGGTCATCAAGTGAAGACCGTGTGCATGTCTTGATGCTTCAATATTTTGGCCGTATCATTTTTCTCCAGACTCTAAATAATTTGATCTTCTACTTGTTGAAAATCTTTAAAACTCAATTTGGGAGTTAAGAAATAGATGATGGCAGCTGCGGCTGCAGGTTCAGGCACCACATGCTTTGGCTTCACCTTGAGGCGGTTGGCAACCATCCGGCAGCAACACAAACAAATTGGCAGTAAACATTTCTTTTGCGACAAAAAATGGCAGTAAACATGGTAACGAATTAAACATGTTTATCTGAAGATTTAGCTCACCGAATGGTTCTTTCAGAAAAAAAAAAAGCTCACTGAATGATTAGTGCTGAAAAGATGTAGCAGTACACTCTGCACCACCGACAGTCACCCTGAAACTCCTAATTTCGTTCCATCAGCAGGTGGTAGTTAACTACTAGTACTCCGTGACAAATTTATGTGTAAGGAAATACTGCAGTTATTCTGATAACCAATTGATTTACAGTGTTCCCAATGGATAAGCAAACTCATAAACTGCGACCAGAATCAATCAACAAGACATGCGGACAAAACTAGCGGCCGAATCCGCGATGCAGTTCACACTTCTGAATCCGGAATTCTCTGAATAGCATTGCCATTGATGTGTGTGGGCAAGGGCAAGGCAATCAATTGGAAGAGCAAGGCATATCCGCGTAGGGGAATTCGTCTGGTCGAACCCCACTGCGTTATTTTCAATTTTGCATCCATCATGCATCAGCGTCAGAATCCGTTGGCGCACAGATACCAGAATCTGTCCGGTTCGAACCCGGGAAGGCGACCGGCGTCAGAATCCATTGGACGACGAAGCCGGCTTTACAACAATTGTGGGCCCGGCTGTCAGCGGCAGCGCTTTATAAAGAGGCAACCAAAACCCGTCCGGCTGTCAGTGTGACGCGGACAACACCAAAACCTCCGCCCGCGACATGGCGTCGCCGCCGCCGCCGCCGCCGAAGCTGCCGATCCCCGGCCGCCGCAACATACTCATCACCAGCGCCTTGCCCTACGTGAACAACGTCCCGCACCTCGGGAACATCATCGGATGTGAGCGTCTCCTCCCTCCCTCCCACCCTTCCCCGCTCCGCCGCCCCGCCTTCCCCACTCCCCGAATTATCCTTCCCCTTCGCCGCCGTTCGTCTCATGGGCTTTTAATTCGGCTGTGCTGTGCAGGCGTGCTGAGCGCCGACGTGTTCGCGCGCTACTGCAGGTTGCGTGGGTACAACGCGCTCTACATATGCGGGACGGACGAGTACGGGACGGCCACGGAGACCAAGGCCATGGAGGAGAAGTGCTCGCCCAAGGAGATTTGTGACAAGTGAGTCAGCAGGCCCTTAACCTGAAATCCCTCCCTGCCTTTCAGTGCGGCCGGGCGCTGTTACTCTTCTAGTTGGAAATTTGATCAATCGTTGGGTAATTTGGGGGTGAAGATGATTCGATTTGGTGATGTATGGTTGTGCTCGAGCTGTTTGATTTGGGGGATTTTTTTTACATGGCGAACTTGCGAGGCGAGGTAAATTGCCTGGCGTAGCCGAACCTTCTGCGTTTTGACGTTCCTCACTGCCTTGAGTTCGACCTGCAGTGGTATTTTATTTCGTACTTGTAGGGTACCGTTGCTGCATTCAATACTATAGCTAAGTAATTTTTTTCAGTGATGATGTTTGGTAATTGAACTTGAATACGGGGGTGAAAGGGTTGAATGAATTGATTTGCTTTCTTTATAATTTATTGATATTAACAAATTTCTGTTAGACTTTGTTATTCCTAAATCACATTGAACATGAATGTCAAGTTTTGCAATTGTTGGCTGATGACTTAATCATGATCCTGCGAGTCCTGTGCATTATAGCTTCATTTGTTGATTATTATAGTTGATTTATCATATCTTGTTTATAAGCATTTGACCTTTCCTTAAAACCACACATGAACTATATATTCTGATCATATGGTAGATACATTGCTTTTTCAGATTCATGTAACAAATGGAAAAGAAAAAAAATGTCATATGATAGATACACTTTCTTATTTCTTTGTTTCTTGTTTGAACCACTCCTACGAACATACACACCTATGACTGGCCACAATGTTGCAATGCTCCAAAAAAAAAAATCTGACACCAAGCACCGATGCCTGAAGTCATGAGTACCCACAGCATGGATGCTTGCATGTGCATGGGCCCTGGATTCAGTACCATCCCCTTCCTGCTCGCTGCTTGCATGTTCCTGAGATATAATTTTTTAACCATTCAAGCATCGGTGAACCTACCTGCATCGATGCCTAACTTTTTTGACTCTTCAAGCATCGGCTGTAATGGTAAGCCCGGTGCCTGGAAGGAAGATGCTGTGAATATTCTTTCAAGCATCGATACATTGTGGACAGTCACCTTGGAGACACTATGCTAAAATCTTGAGGTTTACGAAGTCACCACATAAGTCTACTAATAACTGGCCGAAACTATGAGCTCCTGTTTGAACTTTCTTTTTTTGTGTTGGAACAAATGAGATTTGAACCTTGCATCATAAGAAATCTAACTTAGTTGTAGTTTGGGGAAAGAAACTTTCTTCATATAAACCTTTCCTTTTGAAAACTGCAGGTACCATGCTATCCACGCTGAGGTTTACAAGTGGTTTGACATAAAATTTGACAAATTTGGGCGTACGTCCTCTCCTGAACAGACAGCAATCTGCCAAGCAATTTTCCATAAATTGATGGAAAACAATTGGCTATCAGAAAACACCATGCAGCAGGTACATATTATCTGTGGTATTGTACTTGTGTATTGATGTACATATGTTGTATCTGTTGTGCAATAATGTTTCTGCTTTGCAGCCTTACTGTGATACATGCCAAAGGTTTTTGGCTGATAGGCTTGTAGAAGGAACATGCCCAACAGAAGGATGTACTAATAAAACTGCACGGGGTGATCAATGTGACAGTTGCAGCCATATGTTGAATCCAACTGAACTAATTGATCCAAAGTGTAAGGTAAGCATATCCAGTACTTAAAACTTAATGTACACTGTCATTTTTGCGTCTGTATTTTAAACATTGATCGAGTTGTATAAGACAGCAGTAAAATGTAAATAATGAATATCCTTTTGGTATTGTGTTTTTTTGTAGGTCTGTAAGAACACTCCTCATATTCGTGAAACAGATCACTTATTCTTGGATCTGCCACTATTAGAAGACAAGTTGGTAAACTATATTAATGATACTTCAGTAGCTGGTATGTGGAGTCAAAATGCCATTCAAGCTACAAATGCATGGTTAAAGGAAGGATTAAAGTCACGCTGTATCACAAGAGATCTTAAATGGGGAGTTCCTGTTCCAGTTGAGAAGTATAAAGATAAGGTTTGGCCATATCACTTCTGAAAGAAGTCTACAGTTATGAATTAATCTGATTTCTCATTTCAATTATTTTCAGGTTTTCTATGTCTGGTTCGATGCACCGATTGGCTATGTGTCCATCACAGCATCTTATACACCCGAGTGGGAGAAGTGGTGGAAGAATCCTGATAATGTGGAATTATTTCAGTTCATGGGCAAAGATAACGTGCCATTTCATACGGTATGATGTCTACAAAATGCGAACATTTCCTTGAGCCATTAGAGATTGATTTATCATCACTGCATGATTCTGAACAATTGGCATTCTTGTGCTCTTGGTTGGATACAGTTTCTATAGCTCCAAGTATTTTATCTGTAAAAGTATTTTATCTGTAGGAAGTCACTACTCCTTAGAGACAACAATACTTTCTAGGAACAGTAATGTTTCCATACTATGTTTGTGGCACTTGTAAACTCTGTCATTTCTTGCAAGCACTCCTTTTTATGAAGTGCTTATTGATTTGAAGGTGCTTTCAGATCATGTTTCCTGCAACACTACTTGGAACTGGTGAAAATTGGACAATGATGAAGACTATTAGTGTCACTGAATATCTAAATTATGAAGGAGGTACATGCTATGGTTGCTGCGTTTTTCTATTGTCCTTGCTTCTCTTTTAGTTGCTGCCTTTCAGTCCCTGTCTTTCATGCCTGATAAAATATGCTTTGTAAGTGGTTTCTCTTGAATGTGTTTGGTATATTGGTGTTGCCAACAGTCTGCCGTCTCCTTTGAATTTGTTTGTGCTTTAAAATATTTTGCAGTGTGTACATATATTTTCTACAAATAACTAAATACTCCTTGCCCCTGTAGGAAAATTCTCCAAGAGTAAGGGTATCGGAGTTTTTGGTAATGATGCCAAGGATACAAATATTCCACCTGAAGTATGGCGATACTACCTGCTTATGAGTCGACCTGAGGTTGCCAAAACTTGTCCAGTAATATTTGATTTATGACATTTTACATAGTTTAACAAATGCATTTTATCTGATTTACATAGGGATCAGATACACTCTTTACATGGACCGATTTGCAAGCCAAATTGAACAGCGAGTTGTTAAACAACTTGGGAAACTTCATCAATCGTGTGCTAAGCTTTATTGCAAAACCAGCTGGTTAGCCAGTCTTACACCAAATATAATACCATCTGAGAATTCTATTGATATGTTAATCATCTATGATCAATAACCGCTTTTTGCCTTACTTTTTTGAGAGTTCATTTTTGTTGTTATTTCTGTAGGA
This sequence comes from Cymbopogon citratus, assembly GCA_031170775.1. NCBI lineage: Eukaryota > Viridiplantae > Streptophyta > Magnoliopsida > Poales > Poaceae > Cymbopogon > Cymbopogon citratus. The sequence continues at coordinate 11,223 of DXKC01008364.1, forward strand.
GCTGGATATGATTCAGTTATACCTGATGCTCCTGGTGCTGAGTCACATCCATCCACTAGTGACATTGCAGAAAAAGTCAGTAAATCAGTTGAACAATATCTTGATGCAATGGAAAAGGTAAATGATGCTCTTGTGCACTATGTGAAGCAGCAGAACCCCAGCATGGCATGTATAGCATTATGTTTCTCCAAGTCGGCTTCTAGTTTGTTTGAACATTGTATTCATCTTCTTATGACAGGTTAAGCTGAAACAAGGACTGAAGAGTGCAATGGGCATCTCTACTGATGGAAATCGCTATTTGCAAGTAATTCATTTGTCCCTTTTTTCATTTACCTCATTTTCTATAGTAACTCTTATTTTGATTTCCTTTACTAAAATTAATGTAGGACAGCGAATTTTGGAAACTTTATAAGGACAATCCAGCAAGCTGTGCGATTGTAATGAAAACTTCAGTTGGTCTTGTCTATCTCCTTGCCTGTCTGCTGGAGCCTTTCATGCCTTCCTTTTCAAAAGAAGTATGGTCCTAATTTTTATTGAGTGTTGAGTTTCTTCGAATAGCATTCTCGTGCCCTCAAATCTCACTATGTGGTATATATTATACAAGGTGCTACGTCAATTAAACCTGTCGCCAGAAGAAAATCTTTCTTTCAGTGAAAATAAGGGTGAAAGTGCGAAGGCAAAAACCCCTTGGGATCTTGTACCGGCAGGGCACAAAATAGGGAGGCCTGTACCTCTGTTTGAGGAATTGGTGCGTCTTTCATTTAGAATTTTTATTTTGTTGGTCATTGCGTCTTTCATTTAGATGTTTTTGTCTGTCAGCCATTGCGTCTTTCATTTAGGTTTTTTTTGTTTGTTTGCCATAAGTTTACACCCCATAATTTGAACTCATTGCAGAAAGATGAAAGGGCGAGTGAGTATAGGGGAAAATATGCAGGCAGTCAAGCTGAGAGGAACTCGAAAGCAGTGGCTGATGCTGAAGCCACAAAAATTGCTAACCAGCTCAAAGCATTATCTGGTAATTTGTTTAGACAATTTATTCTTCAAACTTTGCTGGAATCCCAAAACACAGCACAAAACTGTCTTTTCTGCTGCACCTTTTGCAACAAAGAGAAAAAAAATCATTTTGGTCAACTTATGGAAACATTTATCTAGAGATCAAGCACTTGTTCAGTTGGCAGGTGTGCTTTCAAGCGCCATGCTCAACTGGGCACAAACCCGGATGCCCACTGCTTCTTAATATGAGCTGCTCCTAGTGTAATTTTGGAAAATAATGAGATCATGCAAATCTCATGGTAGATTTCAACCTTTCTATCCTGTTTGAAATGCTTCGATTCTTCTTTGAATTATTTCCTTCCAATCTGATAGATTACAGCAAGTAATTGTCTATGTTTTGTCATTTTCCTTATGCAGGAGGCTCAAAAAATGAACAAAAGAAAAAGTCTGGTAACTCAAAATCAAAGGTGGTAGAGGCAGAATTATCTATTGCAAAGTTGGATATTCGAGTGGGGCTTATCAGAAAAGCAGAGAAGCACCCAGATGCTGATTCGCTGTATGTAGAGGAAATCGATGTTGGAGAGGAGGCTCCAAGAACGGTGGTTAGTGGCCTTGTCAAATACATTCCTCTTGAAGAAATGCAGGTTGGTCTTTCCAGACATGATTTGGGCTTTGCAGACATTTTTTTGCGATCCCTTGCTTGTTATCACTGACTTGGGATATCTACTATGAATGAGCAGAACCGCAAAGTTTGTGTTCTCTGCAATCTGAAACCAGCGGTGATGCGTGGTATAAAATCACATGCCATGGTTTTGGCTGCTTCTAATGAGGACCATACTAGGGTAAGGCATCCAATACCCTCACACATTTGATAAAATTTACAATCTGAAATTGAAAGTGTACAATCATAAAGCAGTACAGGAGTCATTTTGATGTAAAATAATGCCTAACATGCGCAATTTAGGTTGAGCTGGTTGAGCCACCAGGGGATGCTGCCGTGGGGGAGAGGGTGACCTTTGTTGGGCACTCCGGTGAGCCTGAGGCTTCTCTCAGTGGCAAGAGCAAGGTGTGGGAGAAGCTAGCCGCTGACCTGCATAGCAGTGTCGATCTTGTGGCTTGCTACAAAGATGTCCCTTTCATGACTTCGGCTGGAGTGTGCAAGGTGAAGACAATAGCAAATGGGGAAATCCGCTAGACACGATGCCTAAATGCAGCTTTACCTAACTATCGTCTGATGTTATCGAAATACTAGCTGATTGCTTTTTGCTGTAAATTTTCTCCTTCGATTTGAAAATTTTGTGTATTGATAAATGGCAATAGAGAAGACGACGGTGTTTAATTAATTTTCTGGTGGCCTAAAGGGCTGAGAGCCTGAGACTGATTAGTGAACATGGCTAATAGGTCATAGCCTAGAGCACAGTTCAAAGCAGTAGGCATCAGTTTGTCAGTCATTTCTTCAACATCGAGGAGTAACGAGATGACCCCCCCCCTCAAGTCGCCGAGTTGACACCTCCCTTCTCTCCACCCACCTCCATCACCATCATGAAGTGCTCGCCTAACTCCAGTCATGGCGGTCGTAGCGGGGCTCTCCGATCTCTGTTTCGACGCTGGCCAAGAACTCGAGAGGATTGTTTATCACCGTTTTGGCTGTTCGGTGAGTTCAGTTCCGCATCCCTCCTCTTTCCTCTTGGTGGTCAGTTTTGGGCGTTCTGCAATTCGTTTGAATGAGGATTCGGTCAGCCTTCTCTTGCAAGCCTCGATTGGAGGGGAGGCAAAGCAGTTTGATGTTCATCATCTGTCCGGCTGGATGTTTAGTTTCAAAGTTTCTTGCAAGGAAGTGGGTTTCTTGATCCACAAACTCAAATCTTATTCCTGCAAGCTTTTTGCTTTGTTCTTTTTCCTCTGGGGAAATGGCGCTCCTAATTGGCGTCGTGAGTTTGTTCTCTGGTGTCAGGAGCAAGAAGCAGAATGGACTACGGTTGGGTCCAAGAAAACCTATGCTGATGCAGTTCGTACTCGTCCAGCCCCCAAAAGATCAGCCACATCCTTACCCAATCCCAGGAAATCGGTTTTCAATCGTCTGAGCTACACCACTGATCACCTCCGGACATCCTTGAATCCCAAAGCTAAATCTTTGTCGGTTGTGGATGCTCAACTTGTGTTGCCAAAGACCCGTAACCACTCAGTGGTTGCCCGTGTTCTTCGCTGGATTCCCAAGATCCAACGGTGCAGTAGCGTGATTCGCGGCGTAACTCACGTTAACACTAACGGAGCGTTTTCAAATTTGAAACCGGCCTGTTCTGGTTTGGGTAATGGGCCGGCTCGTGGTCTGGCGACTAAAAGGAAGCAGATTTGGAAAAAGAAAAAGATTTTGGAAAGAGATCATTCAGGGGACAAAGATGGCAACGAAATGTCCTCCTGCCATATTTCAGCCCATCCAGCCCGAGATACTCGGCCCTTTTCTAAGGAAGACGGAGAGGCAGGTGGCCTTTCAATAAATACCTGCAGCGCCCCCTCTCTCGTTTCCTCCGTTCCTTCCCCCCCACACCCACCGTCCACAGTGCCACCTCTCGAGTCGTCGAGTTCCGGGGAGATGGCGAACTGGGAGGTCGACCCTCGTCCGTTCGTGCCTGAAGGTTGGGTGCTCGCTGACAATCCGGTGCCGAATCCTCTTCTCCGTCATGAAGCTTTCGTCACCGGCTGCTACACGCTGAAGAACGAGAACCTGGCGATCGTGAAGATGCAACCCCCGGTGCATAAGGAGGATTTTGGCAACCTCTCCATCGCGCTACGTGCCTACTTCGAAGAGATGCATCAGGTTCGAGTGGATGAAATCTTTCCTTGTCCTCTTGGAGATGCGTATGTGCGATTCAGCTCTGCTTTAGAGAGGGAGAAGTTCCTTGGTCCTGTTTTTGGTTTTGGTGATTACACATTGTCTCTATGCAAACATGATGAAGCAGACAATGCTAGATCCTTCAACCTAGATAGAGAAGTTTGGCTTTTGCTGTTAGCTTACCC
>DXKC01008368.1:0-12426 GCA_031170775.1 Cymbopogon citratus
GGAGAGTCGCCTCGACTTTCTACTATAGATAGAGAGAAGAGTCGAGAGACAGCGAGAGACGCATGGCCCAGAACTATCCTGCTCCCAGATTTGGTTCAGTAACTTCCGAGACATACTCTGATACTCATGACACCATTTGAGCAAACCGAGAAGATTTGCAGTAATATTCTTGAGGTAAATTTACAGTATGATATTAGTGACGGACACTACTTAATTATTTTTTTTCCGTTGAGGGTACTCTTCAGTTATGACAATTAACTCTTAGCACCATATCTATTAAAATAATAGTTTTCAAGAGTGGAGTGGTGGGAAGCTAAAGTGACACTATACCCCCTCACTTTTCTACTTTAACCTTGATAGTCATATAAAATTCACAGTTTTTTTATATAAAGTTAGATAAAGAAAAACTTTATATAAAAAATATAGAGTTCAATGAGATCACCACTTCGTAGATGCAAAGCTTTTTTTTTTCAAAATTATTAAGAGTACCAGATTTTTTGAAATTATAATTTAAATTTTTTGAAATTATAATTTTATAATTTTTGAATGACTTAAGATGTTGACATAATATATACAAAGGCTGAAGTTATCAATACAATCTATTACTTTGTAGGTTCCAAATTTTATATTAAACATAAACCCTCCATCCCAAAATAAGTGTGCCTTTAGCAATTGAAAACTTGTCCCAAAATAAGTGTATTTATAGGGAATATAGCATATTTTCTTTTTCTTTTTAAAAAAACTTCCTCTATCTCCAAAGTGCAATCATTATGTTGAAATAGGTTTTCATACGGTTCAAAATGTTACTTTCATGTACTCCATCCCCAAAAAATCTTGTTTTACGAGGACTCAAACAATCTTAAATTTAACTAAGTTTATAGAAGATATTATCTTCATTTAGATCTCCAATTAGGTTTATTATGAAAATATATTTCATGATTAATTTGATGGCACTTATTATACATCATAAACATCAATACTTTACACACACACACACACATTCGGTCAAAATTAAGGATTTTTACTTCTCAAGAAGCGAGATTTACACTTTTAGGACGGTGAGAGTAACAGTGATCGCTTCCGAAAATCCCTAAAGGCCTGTTTGATACAATGACTAATTGTTAGCTAGCTAAAGCTAGCCCTATGTCATTCAAACATGAGTACTAAGTTTTAACCAAGTCGATCTTCAACTAGTTACTAAGTTGTTAGCCAAATAGCTAGCCAAATCGAGCTAATTTAATCTATTTTTTAGTCCTAACTAATAACTAGCCGTGACATGATCTTATTTTTGGACGAAGAATGTTGGAGTTTACTCCTTAGAGAAATTGCTCTTTGTTTTTTTAGGAATGGTGAGCTGCTTTTCTCCTCCCCTCAGCATTGATTGGCCAAGGTTGTTTCCCAGCTGTACTTGCTCCCTCAGTCCCAAATTAGTGTCGTTTCGGGTTAAATGTGACAAATTTGATTTGATTTCTAGAAAATATGTGTAACATTTGTATCTTCAAATAAATTTGCTAAAAAACTAGATTCAAAGATTTCGATGATATTAATTGTGTCACATTATTATTATTATTATTATTATTATTATTATTATTATTATTATTATTATTATTATTATTATTATTATTATTATTATTATTATTATTATTATATAATTGCCTGTTATTATTTTTTCGAAAGAAAGAACGACACTTACTTTGAGACGAGGAGTAGGTGAGTAGCTAGTACAGTAGTGATTAGTGAAGATCTGGTAAAAGCTTGCAAGAGCTTTGGAGTAATGTACTATAGGAGTAACAAGACATGGAGAAAGTTGGTGAAAGCTATGATGATGACTGATAAAGAGGGATGCTTGTACTCCTAGCTTGGCCTGCATGCAAAATGCAGTACTCTGGTTGATCTCTCCTGGCCTTCAAAATGCAGTACTCTGGTTGATCTCTCTCAATTTTCCCGCCTTGTGGTTTCAGCATGGAAGGTTTTGGGTGTAAGGCCAAACACAAGGCCAGGCCTGCACTTTGAATGCACAGCAGACCGGATCGCGGACTACTGTGCTGTGGCAAGCAGAGGAACAAGAAGTGTGTAGGGCATTTGGGTTTATGGATATCTTTTTCGATATTCCTGTCTGATTCCTGTGCATTTGGGGCCGATCCGGCGAGGCATGCATGTCACTCCCGATGTCAACAACAATGCAGTAGAGGACGCCGAATCAGAAGGGAACCGTGTGGCATCGGCATGCCACCATGCTTTCACGAACAGTAACATATACCGAGGGTGCTATCTTCGCTAATTTAGGTAGTTTTGGTTGGAAAACTAGGACAATATAATATAATGTCTCTGTTTTAAGTGATGGGATGATTTCATTTCCTATTTGGTTGAGAGAAACAGGATCATCTCTGTAACCATGTGTCCTTACACCTGTACCCCAACAACCGAACAGCACAATCCACGTTACCCATTTGGGTTTTTAGTTTGGTTTTTTGAGCTTTTCTTGTAACGAGATAGATATATACTGCTACAGTTGAAGATTACCAAAGGTGCATTGTCAAAAAAAAAAAAAAAGATTACCAAAGGTGCTGTGAAGAAAAAAGAACCTTAACTGTATGTGTTTGTTAGAGAAACATGAATATGATTATGACATTCGACTACGTATCTGGAGAAAATGGCATACAAGGGGTTTGTAGATATTTACCTGTATGGTCCTGAAAATAATACATCTTCTGTGTACAGCTTGATTTTTTCTTTTGCAAACTTACCTATATGGCCTGAAAATATAAATGTCTTACATATATGGCCTTCTATCAGTTTTCTATTACTTAAATCAAAGGGTATATAAAGACCATTTACCCATGTGAAAAAGTATATATATTATTCTATATCTAAAAAAGAGAAACGAAATTTTTTATTTTTTCACACAGGATAAAAAAATGTATTTATATCCTTGACTTAACACTATTAAGTGCTACAAACTGATGGAAGGCCACATAGGTAAGACTTTCTTTTCCCATTTCCAGGCCATACAGGTAATAAGTTAAAAAAAATCAGGCCATACAAAGGAAGATGCATTATTTTCAGAGCCATAAAGGTAAATCTCTTTGTTAAATGACAATATACTAGAGAAATTTTCATATTCCACACGTGCTGATCTTCCATTTTTCTTAGCCGCTAAAAAATGTCACGTCAGGAAAAAGAGAGTTCGTAATTATGGGCACTGAACGTGATCTTATTAACAATGTCACGTCAGTAGGGGTGCCATTGAGACATGATGTCAACAAGAACATTCCTACAGTATTTCTTGCACCTTCAGAGAGAATCACAGGGCTTGATTAGCTAGGCAATAGCATGCAAAAATGGCCAACCAAATGATGCACACATCCCTCCAATAGCTGTCTGATGATGCTTGTCTTTTTTTTCTTCTTTTTCTTTTTCTTGTTAACCTGAAGACCAGCAAAGATATTGATAGCATGCCTCACATCGAATTGCATGCTTTTGCATCATGACCACGAGTGAGGAGCGTCGTCTCTCTGGCAGTACACATACCACGACTGACGAGTGACGACCCTACATGCTCGCGCCGAGATGCTTACTTGCCTTAACCTTGTCTTCTCTGCCAGATTATTCATCGTTTTTTTTTGGCAATGTTTGAAAATATTGCGTGTTTAAATTGATCCCACTGTTTTTGCAGCAAATTAAATGTTATTTATGTAAAGCAAAATCAAGAATTGAGGCGAGAGCAAATAAAAAAAAATAATGTGCACGATTGTTGAACAAAGAGTATTATGCTATGAAGCCATAATTGAGTTTGGCGCGTGCTTGGGTTGGAAAGGGGATCACAGGTCTCGTCTATCGCTCTTGATGGGTCATTAGCAGGCCATTCATGCATGGGATCCAATCATCACAATAAAGCATGCCGATTTCGTGCACCTAGTATTACTGTTTTTAGTTTTTTTTTAAAAAAAAAGTGTTACTGTTTTTATTTATGTATTTATGCACCAATCATTTGGCCACCGCTTTCTACTTGAAGAATGTCCTACTGTGGCATATACATAACTGAAACTTCTGATACTCACACTAAACCACAATTACACAAATTAACAAAATACATTTAAACGTATTTTTGTGCCTATCATTTGGTTGACAAAGCATCTAAAACAGTGCATGTAGATGCCTGAAACTTTTGATTCACATGGTAAGCACACATACCAAATAATATTAGCAACATATACAGGCAATACCGCAATAGTTCAATCTTGCGAAAGAAAAGCAAAGTTGTAGTATCATCATCATGTATCACGATTGCTGGCGCATATAGAAGACTGGTATTTTTTTAAAAAAATGTACTGAACAGCGATTGAATTTTTCCCCTTAGGACAAGGGTGTCAAAAATTATTGGTGGGATTGCTTATCAAGGAATCAAAGCGTACTAAACATTTTTAAAAAAATGTTGCACATTACAATGCGGCGGTTTGAACCAAAGGTTGTATGTTGCCAAATGTGTAGAGAACATAAATTCAGTCCGAGCTAATAAAATGTGTGGAACACAAGTCAATCGAATCAGACCTACTAAAATGTTTGGAAACTAGTCAAACAGGTGATATATGAAACACGCATGATGCATGAACAAGTTGAGGCCATGAAGCATCCATTTACTGTGAATTTTACTCCTGAGAACGGAGATACGCTTCTGATGGAAGCACAAATAAAAATAATGGCCACATATGAATAGAAAATGATTATATTTACTGGAAATTTTGTATCCATATCGAAACATCACGTAGAAGAACTGAGATGTTATGATCTACCTCGACGTCAAGAGGCACGGCCGCTAGGGGGGAAAATGTATAGAAGACACAAATTTCAGCAAAATTGTACAGCACAATACAAAAGAGCTATGATTGTAACACGATCTATGCAGAGCAGAGTACTATCATGTATGGAGCATGGAGCCACAGTTAGGGATGCATATTCAGCCGTAGCATCTGGGACAGGAAAGTATATGTTCCAGCAGCGATGTTACAGGAAAGTATCTGTTCAGGCAGCAATATTTCTCGCCTGACAGATTGATACGATGCATAATCAAACATTCCAGGAAGAAAATAATCAGTAACTACAAGGGCTCATAAATGCTTTCCTGGTAAGCTTTGCCATGCATAAACCCTCAGCAAAGCAGCAGGGACGAATAATCAGTTCTGATCCACTGTCAGAAGTAAATGGTAGAAGCCAATTATAGCGGTTTGATCTTTGTCTTCAGAATTGTACCATGTAACCTGAACAAATCAGGGCAAAAAGGACAATCAGGAGGAACAAGACACAAATAACAGCCGATCATCTTCAGATGAATGCCATCACTGCTAGAGTTCTAGTAGCTGTTAACGTCTTGCATGACATGGCTAATCTTTCATTCAGATGCTCCCAACCATGCGGCTCTGTAACCTCAAAGTCAAGAGAGCAGACCTACTAAGGAATACAGTGTTAGAATAATCAAAGAGGGATTTGAGCAGAGTTAATTGAATAGCTGCTTGTGGATGTGAAAAACAAGCTATTCATTCTGTATGTTAATGCAAATTTAAAATATATCAGAAGGGAGGTCGGAGGTATACATATGATACCCAGTGCACTCCAAGAAAATCAAATACAAATTTGTTTGCTCAGGCGCTAGAAAATTTTGCCTATGTTAGTATTCAGGTGCTAGCTACAGCATACAGAGTACACCAAAACAAAAACAAAATCAGTATAATTGTCTATCAACTTGATAGTTTTCATATATGTTATTAATGTCAAATTCATCACTAAACTAGTATAGAAAGTATATCACCAACAAGCACATATCAATGGATAGAGAACAATATCTAATTAAGCATTTTTCTGAGTTCACTATATCCAATGGATATGTGAGGGAAAGGTCAAATACTTCAACTTTTCAAAAAGAGTGATGGATATGGGATACACAATTGTCATATAAGGACACAAGAATATCGGAAGTGGACCAAGATATCTGTATACGAAGATACAGATTGTAACAATAGTTGGTTGCAAAATGCTACAGAATTTTCTTATGTACTTTGGTTAGCTTCCAAAGCAACATATCATGATAAAAAAATTAATCCAAAACACCAAAGGAATCACATGGATTACAAGGGTCCTCCATGGTGACAATGGTGGATATGAGAAAATTTTGGATATGCCAGCAGCAAGTGCACTTAGGTAACAAGTAGGATAACACAGGAAACCACCAATACAATATAGTTCCGTACAGGTGAAGAAACACGGAGGACAGTTTGTACCCTTTCATATGCTTGGCAGTGCGAACGATGGTGGAAATCTTGCATAAGGAACACCAAGGTACATTACATTGCTCGAGCTGCAGACCTTATCAAAAAGCATTGTCTTGGTGTCCAGCACAAAATATTCATCCTTTCGAAACTCACGAGAAATTTGACGAGACCCTAGTAGAGCTAAGTAATGCCTGACTGTGCCCACCATGGTCCAAGCAGTATAGTTGATCCCAGAGTCTTTGGGCAACGGAATCAGTTTGTCATGCTGCCAGTCTTGTGCGCCAACATCATCGCTTTGCCAATTCTTGCAATACATGTCAATTGTGTGTCATCAACAGTAGTTAAGAACCCGAGTCTGCCTTCCTCTGCCCCGACAATGGCGCACATTGAATCAAAATTGTGGGTCGGAAGGTCAATGATGGAGAATTTCATCTCGCTTGTATCAAGCTTTAGTGAATAGCCCATGTGACAGAACATCCAGTACAAGGAGCCGTGCGCATAGTAGGGCTCGCATCCAATATATCCATTAGGCAAACAAATCGTGCTCAAAATACCTCGCCACGTCTGGTTGCAGGAAGAGAAGACGAAACCCACGACCTTGTGTTTGAGCCGCACAGTGCAGATAACTCTGAACGATTCCTCATCATCGTTCTCGCCGGGAGCCAGAACGGGTAACAGATGCCGCGTCATACCATTGTCGGTGGCGATGCAGGAGGCCAGAACGGCCATAGCATCGTCTGGGATGGAGGCCGCCAGTAGGTCGTCGGGTATGCGGGGAATCTCGACGTACCGGCGATGAAGGGGGTCGCAGACTATGAAATCCCGGAACTGGATATTGGTGAAGATGCGTTCGGACAGGAGGACGCGGCCGTCGCGGGCGTGGCAAAGGCACCACGCGCTGGGGTTGGGGAGGAAGGAGAAGCTGAAGTCGGCGGCTACCTCGAGCGCGCGGGCTTCCGGGGCGCGGCGGTGGGGCGGCGCGACGGGGCGGAATCGTTGGCATGTGTCGGAACTGATGAACCCGAGGACTGCAGGGGGACGGAGGGACCGGAAGCGGCGGAGGAACTGGGGCTCGGAGACGATGCGGCGGAAGGAAGAGCAAGCGGCGGAGGCGCGGGCGAGGTCGGCCGCGGCGTCGAGGCGCAGGAAGATTTCCTCCCAGATCTCGTCAGGGAGGACGGTCTGCGAGCCCGGCTCTCTGGCGGACCGCCGTCGCGCCGACGTCGATGCCACAGCGCGCTCGGACGGCGGCGGGAGAGGACGGCGGGCTCTGGTAGTGCGGCGTCGCGCCGACGTCGGTGGCATCACGCGCTCGGCCGACGTGGGGATAGGAGCGAACTAGGCAGCCAGAAACTATCGAGAGTCGAGTCGAGACGCCAACACTCGTCGGCGCTCAACGAAGAAAAAAGACACAATTTTCAAAAACAAAAAAAAGAAGAGAGAAAAAGTCACAATTTTTCCTTTTAGAAGAGGCCATAACATGCCTCTACTGTATATGTACTAATTGTGTTAAAAAAAGAAATTATATTTTCCTTGACCAAGGCTCCAGAATACTTAGTACAGTGCCCGTGCTAACGCTACGGGTTCATTTCGGAGATTCACATAAAATCATTTAAATAATGATATTTTCTTCAAAGTTTATGGTTTGCTGACATCCTTGTGATAAATAATCTCTTTTTTTACAACATTGTGATAAATAAATAATCTTTGAACTCGCCATCTTCTCAAACTGCATTTTTGTTAGTCCAAATAGACCATAGCGTGATCACCATCAGGATTCTTGAAGAGTCTCTCTGCTAAAATGAGAGATACAGCCTCCATAGCCGAGTTTAGCACTGCTAACTTCTTCCTCATTTCTTCCAATCCCAGCAAGTTCTAAACTTGTCTGGACAGTTTGCATTTGAAAAATAAATGACCGCCATCTTCATTATCTCTTCCACAAACTGGGCATTTTGTATCAATATCCATGCCATGGTACGCCAGACTGCATCGCAAGGAATGACTCTCATGACGATATCTCATGATTATGTAACAGTGAAGAACAAAACCATCCTTTATGTTTCCTTATCTGTTACCCCAAAAAAAATGATCGATGCTTGAGAAAATCTGAAATTTGATTTGTGTATAAATCTAGTTGGATCGAGTTGTTGGGGCTCTCAAGCATCTGTGCATGATTGCCTGTATCAAAGCTAGAACTGAGCAATCGATGAAACCTGAGAACAACCAGAATTTTTTACCGACCATTGATCCGACCACAACCTCTACCACCTGTAAGAAACCCAAATTCCATGTCATTGGGTTTTCTTCTCACTATATGGCACATCCTAAAACATGATGATGAAGATGTAAGGATGCACAACACTAAACCGTTTTTTTATGAGCTGAAAGCTAACACGAATTTTATATCAGAACTGACATCCAAATCCAAAATATTTAAACAACCAAAATATTCCTAACATCACCAAGTCGAGTTGCACCATTTGGAGACCAAAAAAAATGTGGGGTCTACATGAAGGAGATAAACATATTGTTTGGCATATATTTGGTCAGACTCAAAATGGCAGGAATTGAATTCATGGCTAATCCCAACAAACAAACAGGCCACCTGCCTACAGGTACACACTTTATATAGAAGAAACTAAATCAATCCAAACAGGTTGAACACTTGATATTACAATGCCATTGAGTATAACTAACAGCTAACAAAATCTAAGAGAAGCTAACCATACAGATAACAAAAGCTAAAAAACAAAATGGTTATGACCCGAAAGAGAATTTGTTTGCTGGTTGGTTCAACAAATATTCCAACATTTCCCTTGCATTAGCTGTATCAATATCTGAAAACCATCACAAAGAAATAAATTGGAGCTCAGTAGTCGTTTGCAGCAGTAAGCCAGTAACACACAAATTGGAGCTCAGTAGTCGTTTGCATCAGATTTAGGCACATTTCTTGAGCACAATTAGAAGGCACTCACATTACTTGATTCACCCAATGGAGTTGTGTCCTCAAAATCCCCCAAAATGACCCACAGCACATGCAGGATCACCAACATGTCAGCACTGCAATAAGACAACTGATACATATTTGGGCACCTGCACTGAAGAATCGTGGTTCTGGCTGTTTGGTCCGATCAACTTGATTATAAGAAATTCCAATGAGATAGCAATGAGGGTTGTTTTTATGTCACATGTTCAGAGCAATGATAGAAAACTTTGAATTCATAATATAGTACAATGCCCGTGCTAACGCTACGGTTATGCCTAGAAAAAATAAATCATATGTCAAATTCAAAGAATCACAAAACAGTAAAATGAGCGCTCTATCATCTTACTTTGCCTCTCTCTGTTGAACGTGAGTGGCCCAGTTGTTGAGTGGATGCGTCAATGGAGGAGTTCTTGTCTTCCTTCACCTGCAGTGATCAAATCGATGAATCAGTGAGACAATAAAAGAAACATGGCAAGAATAGAAATCTCAAGAAATGTTGGATGCATTATACACCTGCGGTGATCAATTTTCTGAACCAAGATATATGGAAAGAGTGAATCACAACATATCGTAATGGCATGAACACACATTGTTTGATATGCCAGCCAAGGTTAAGGTCCCAAGGAAGAGCAGCTTGTACCATCAGTCATGGCCTCTATTTTCAGTTTCACATAAAAAAGAGGAGCATACCTCAATCCAGCTTAGCATCAAAATGTTTCTCTTTAGCTGTTTAAACTTTTCCAGTGGCACTGAATAATCTTCTTAAACAATTTTCATCATTCTGAGTAGTCATATCTCCCAAACATATGACTAAGAAGTAACCACATTGAATAGCAACAAAAACTTCTTTTGAGTTCCACATTGAATAGCAACAAAAACTTCTTTTGAGTTTGTTCTGTTTACACTTGTTGTCTACACTTGATTCTTGCTATTATCAAGTAATACATGGTAGACTCAATTCCAATAATGACATATGCATAGAGCTCTTACAGAACCTAAGAATGTGTAGACAACCATTTTATCTTGAATTGAATTTGTGGCCATATAATAGAAGGAACCCAAGATAAACAAACTAAAATTTACGAACTCACGTTAAATAAGGAGTTTAGAGTAGTACATCAGGACATTGTACCATGGATTGCCTGCATGGTGACCACCCCACAGGCCATAGCGCAAGCGATCAGAAATAGCTGGAAACCCAACCGAATCGAATCGGAACAAACTGGATCGTGTACCTATCGTCGTTGCTCGTCATCCTCAGATTGTCATGGGGATACGGGGCGCCGCCGGATCATCTTTGTCGGCATCAACGCGATGTGAGGGAAGCTCAGGCTGGTCGAAGACGTCAAAAGCTAATGATCCAGTCTTTGGCTCTCAGCACCAAAAATATTTCTATAGTTTCAATTGGAATTCAACAAACTATGCCTTAACAAACCGAACAACCAAGCTATATTTGTCGGCGCCCACATCTCCAAGAAGAACCTAACAAATCAAAATACATGATGGAACAGGGATCATTTTGCAGTTCAATCACCACCAGCATCGTAGGTCAAATAAACTGATCTTGATCACTCTATATTTGACAACCTTACCAAAACACTTTTCCAGAAACATAAATTGGAGAGTTCGCAAGCATAAATTAATTGTTAAAAACTTCTATACCAACAATCGTAATTGCAAGGAGGGCAATAATCCAAAGGCTATGAAAGAACATGATCGTAACAAGCCCACACGTGGGAGAACCAAGCAGCCAATTACTGTTCATCAGATCCGGTCGGCCATAATTTGATCTGAAGCGAAACCAAGAAATAAAATTGAGCACTCATGACAGGAATTCGCACCAACTCGGCCTTGCGTGTACCTAGTTCCCCTTAGGCGAAAACATATTGAATAGATACATAATTTTCCTTTGAGATCAATACTGAGCTATTTTGAATTCTAGTTTTCTCAAAACGGGGGCTTGTTTAGATGGTGGACCAGAGAACTTGTTTGGGCCAGGCAGATCACCTAGGCCATTGATTTCCAATGCCTCGTGCTGGATCCACCTGCCTAGGTTTGAGCTATATATGGCCAATGGGTCGTGCTGACCCGATGGGATTCGTGCCTCGACGGGCCGTGCCGCTACGGGCTTCGTGCCTGGCCTTCGGCCCAAGGCACGGCCATGGCCATTTTTTGTGCTGTGCCGGCCCGTGAGGCATGGCCTGCCAGGCTGGCCCAAGGCCCGCTTAGGCGTGGAGGAGGGGAGGAACTCGACCGAGGCGATGACGGTGGCGCCGATGGTCGTCGATTCCTTCGACGGCATGCCGACATCACATCGGACGGGCGAACAGCGAGGTGGACCGTGGTCCGTGGACGCCATGCTTGCCCCCAGATCTGGCCACACAGGAGGAGGTTCACACCGCTGCCCTCAACGCGGCGTGGAGGAGGCCGGGCACGCGGTGTGAGAACCGACCGACCGAAGGGCCCCGCTGGTCTGCTGGTGATGCGGGGAGGCGAGGAGGAGCGAGGTGTGTGGAGGAGAGGGAGGTGGCAGCAGCTGCCGCATGTGCTCGCCCTAGAGGTGCTCCACTCCGCCACGGCCACGCGCTCGCCGTTGTCGTGCCTGAGGGAGTGAGAGCTGAGAGGAACAGAGAGAGTAATTGAGAGAGCGAGTGCGGCGATGTGAGGATGGGGTGAGGTGTGCCGCCGCTGGCCTCGCACAACTCGGGGTCACTGTCGCGATGGGAGTGGCGAACGACAGCATGCTGTGTGCGGCGCAGGAGAGGAAAAGTGGAGTGGGATTAGGGTTAAGAGGAAGAGAGGCAGTCGGTGGAGTGTTGGGCTTTTTTAGATGACCGTGCCATCGGGCCTCGGGCTGCATGGCCATATATTGTTTGAACCTTCCCAGCTAGGTCGTAACCCAAACATCCCCATGGGAGAAAATCAAATTACCTTAGCTAAATAGACGATGTGACAATCTTACGGAAACACGACGCTTCTCCAATGACCTGCAAGGTTTGCGGAATAGCCTAGGGTTTCCAAATGGTGTGGGGGTTGGAACCTATGGCCGTTGCGGGGGCCTCGCCGTACTATGGACTAAAACGAGGTCTGTGCGAAGCTGCAATCATATGACAAGCTTCGTATAGACATGATGGTAGTGGACCCAGGTTCGGATGCGGAGTTGTGGCGCTTTAG
>DXKC01008377.1:0-10070 GCA_031170775.1 Cymbopogon citratus
CCATACTCATAATGTTTTATTTTTGTTTTTATCTATGAACAAGTGATGTTTAATGGTCTAGAAATAGTTTCAAGTCTAATTCTACAAATTTTGTTAAAAAAAATTTGATTTTTTTTTAATTTGGTCCGATATTTCTGATATATCTTGTTTATCCTATTTATCCATGACCTCCGATAAATTTTAATTTCCGATAATGAAAACCTTGCCATGCGGTGGTTAAATCAACCAAACGCAACCTTAATATTGACCTCAGATTGCGAGGAGAACTGTCCACATTAAACGAAGAACAGCTTCACATTCCTTCCTGGTGAAAGATATGCATATGACATGGTAATAAAAAATATATTGGCAACATATTTCTTGGTTTTCTCCTTAACTTCACATGCGGCAGGTCTTGCCCTGTACACCCCGGCAACACCTTTCATGGCAGCTCCTTCCCAGCCATGGCGGTGAGGCCTTCCCTCTCCGAGCAGCGGTGTCTAGCCAGATCCTCTCCTCCACCCTTTGCTGCGGCACCATTGAGCTCGTCCAATACGGATCATACCGCGTTGTCCCTTTCCTAGACGGCGCAACGTACGGTCACAAGATCTGACCGCAGTTGGCCGGGCTTTATCCAACTCCAACTGGCCGGAGGCATACATGTGCCCGTGCCCTCGCGCACGTGCCAACTATGCCAGGCGGCGGCCAAATTAAGCCTCACGCTTCTCCTATAACCAAGTGTCTCGGCACCAGCGGACACACATCAGCAACGCTAGGTGGTGGCCGGGCCCGCAGCCAGAGGCTCATGGATGCCCACGCCCCTGCACTCACCAACTAGGCCAAGTGTCTTCTGGGTGGACGGCGCTGCGTGCCTAGGTCTGCACTTGTATGAGCTGATGGGCTGGCAGCTATATAGTGTTGAATGCATAAAAATTTTGCGTTTATTAGTGGTTTGCTATACGGTTAGTGGCCAAGTGTTGGAGTCTTTTACTAGCTGTAATAGTCATGTGTAAATGTCTATTTTGTCAGGAACGTATCTTTGCGAAGTTCTATACAATCAACTACAATAATATACACTTTGTATAAAGGTTGGTATGTAGTTATTTCCTCTAACTTATACATACACTTAATTTTCCCTTTTCCTAAATATAAATTAAATCAAATACATCAGGTGCACTAATTATGGGACCATGTAACCGCAGGGAGAGTGCCTTTTGTTAATAATAGACACATATACATCCGGACAGCTGTAAGATTGATAAATAGTTACCTTAGAGCTGAGCTGAGAAAGCACTTGATTGTGTTGTGTATCAGAGTATCAGACATGGGAGGTGTCAGGACATCAGAATAATCAACATGGGTCATGGTCTCTGCATCTCTGCCGATATTTTAGCCTAGAGATGGAACTACTGAAAGCGACCGTCTGGTGTTGCATGCCCTTCACCGCTTGAAGCCTCTGGATGTATAGCAGCTTCTACATCCACCTCTGGCTAACGTCTCAGTCCACCCGCACGCACTGAGACGAGAGGACAATTACCAAGCAATGCTATGAACATGCATGCAGCTGTGTACGTACTAGCTGATCCTAGAGTCAAGGTTCTAATGAGATGAGCAAAAAATGTATAGAAACCCATTACAATGTAACGACGACCCAGTCATTGTGGCATTCTGTGCTAGCTGCAAATACTAGAAAAATCACCTAATTTTCCGTGTGTGATCTTTTTTTGCTGTACGGTTATGAGCGAAATGATGAGTTCTGTTCTCTTCTTAGCCATGTGCTGGAATGTTTCGCAATGTTTTGAAATATATCAATGTAAAATTGCATAATTAAACAAAGTTCTGTTCTTGTCTTAGCCATGAGTTGGAATGTTTCATATCGTTTTGAAATATATCAATGCAAAATTGGATAACTAAACTATAGTAATAAATTCATGTTGTCAAAAATACTTTTATTTTTCTCTTGGATCTGTATTCACTTTTTTCTCTTGCATCTGTACTCTGCTTATGGAACAAAATTTGCTTTGAATCAAAGATGTTTAGAAATCTTCTAGAGATCATAAGTCATGCTTGTGCTCTATTGAAAACAGCTCAGGTCTTCTGAAAGCTGATGACAGGGACTGGCTGGTCAAAGGAGCGAAGGACATGCTCAAGGTTGCTGTGAAGATTCTGTCCCAGATGAAAGCCACTGAGAGCGTGACCAATGATAATGCTGCTGCGGGAGAAGGTCCAAGCCAAGACGAGTGATGGGGACAAAAGGAGCAAGAAGTGAAGCCCTGGAAGCTGGCTTGTTGATGGGTGTTCTGCTCATACTTTTCGCATCATTCCTGTTAAATTTGGCGGTTGACTGTATTTTGGTTGGTTGTACTGGCTCTAGGCGAGCATCTTGTTTCCTCTTATTTCTGTCTATCTCTCAAACTCCGTAAACTTTGTATTTCCGTTATCCAATGGAAATGGGGGTCCCCTTGGTTCGAAAAAAATCTGTATTCTGCTTATGAATTTTTCTCTTCCACACTACGTAACCATTCCAGTAGAATGACCACACCATGACATGTTGGTGGTTGCAAGTACATCAACAGAGCCTGGAACGAAATTATTTGGTTGACGTTTCTACCCCTGTTTTAAGCGAAATGATGATTTTACCATCATTTTTTAAACTTTGTGATTTTGTCCCTGTTATTTCAAAACGAAGGGAGAGTTTACCCCTGATCCTTAATTCCCTCTAATTGTGTTAAAAAGACAATTTTGCCCATGAGTTTTGACCCTAGTTTTATTATGCTACTTATGGTTTTACCCTTGTTTTAATCAGCAAGATGATATTTTGTATAGCGATGTTTTAGAAAATTTGCTCAAATATATTTGACACGACTTGCATTTACTTCTTGTCTTAAATATAAAAAATACTCAAAATTTTTGCAACACTTTAGCAGGTCCCATCAGATATCTGTCAAACTCTTGACATTGCAAAAATTTCCTACTCTTTATCTTCAAATCGGTGTCTTTGTAATTGCAAGGGAAGGCTAATCAACTACCCTCCAAGATCTTGCTGGTGCCGCGAAGCAAAGGACATGTTGGCTGCGTGATAGTTCAACATCTTGAAATAAATGCCATCAGCAAAACATGCTATCCCAGCCCCGTGAGAGACTATTGCGCATGCACCGCATTCCAGCCGCCTCGCAAAACAGTGCTGCTCCTCGCGAGCAGCCACCGCCCCCGAGGCCAGGAGCAGCTGCCGACGCCGACATTGCCACACACAGGGGTAGCCATGCTCAGTAACCACCGACACCTAGCACGGGCCTAACCCCAAAGCCGCTTGCTGGGAGCACCGCCGGGGGTGAGCAGCTGTATAAAACCCTAACCCCAGCCCCTCATGGTGAGTGCGCCGGGAGCAGCAATGGGGGACGGGGATGCCAAAGGGAAGAAGGGGGGGGGGGCGCACATGGGGAGAGGAGCCACCAAGACCAGGGTGCCGATGCAGAATGGTGCCACGACCTAAGAGAAGCACTGCCCCGATGTTTTATTGGCCAAGCAGAGAGAGCATCGGGGAAAAGGCCTCAAGGGTATTTTTTTTCTTTTTGGACCTGCTGTCTTCCCTTTTTTATTTTTTTCTCATAATTTAATATGGCCAATACAAACGGTGTTAGATAATAGGGATAGAAAGAGGTTTCATTTGAAAAAAAGAGGGTAAAAACGCAAAGTTCAAAAAACAAAGGTAATAACACAATTGGGCTTCAAAATAAAGGTAAAATCCACAAATTCCCAAATTATTTCCATGGAACAACAAAGCCATTGTCAACGGTAAGACTTGCGTGCAAATAGGGTAACTAATCACATCCCTGTGACGAAAATATATGTACAGCCGTTAATTAATGATCCTTAGTCACAACCGATGCTGATACATAATCATACACTATAACCTTTAAATTTTATTACTGTGAAGTTAATGATCCTTAGTTGCAATCGATCGCAAATAGGTAATCGCACACTATAAAGTTTAAATTTTATTACTGTGAAGTTACTAACATTCACACTTTATAATTAATTTCAGGTTATCCCTAACGGTAGAAAGTTCTTTTTGTAATCATAAATAAAATATATCAACTTTCTTTCTATTTCATGGAAAAATAGTGGACCAAAATTTCACTTTTATTAAGTTAACATAAGCTACAGAAATCTAATTTTCTTTTTTTAAAAGTGGTCGCCCCTAGGAATAGAGGCAGAGGCTAGAAAACAATGTGGACGCACTCTTCTTTTCGATGCCATTCGGGTGAATGATCAACATTCTGACCACGTACAACTGTGTCCAACTATGAAAGATCCTCTTACAACTTCATAAACTGCAACCCCGGTGCAATCCACACAAGGTGCAGTTCTCTGACCAACAGTGATTAGCTGCCCGAAACTGCTCTCACTTGCATCCAGCGAAAATAAAAACAGTAAGGCCACTCAGATATTCACTACACCAAACTGGAATAGCCTTGACGGCTAAGAATTTCCTTGGAGGCTAAAATCAAACCGTCAAGGAAAATACAATTTCCTTGACTGTGCTATTGGACACTCAAGGAAACTTATATACCTCGGCGGTCTAGGTACACTGTCAAGGAAAATAGCCATTTCCTTGGGTGTTATTCAAAACCGTCAAGTAATTTTTTATTTCCTTGGGGGTTATTGAATTTTCTTGGAGGACGACGCCCAATGAAATGCTTATAAGTATTTTGGTGTCTTCGATTGAAAAAAAACAATAATATCTTATTAGTGTCCAAAAGTCCTAAAATTTGGCATGAGATCATAATATAGCTTTACTAACTTAGCATAAAATTTTCAAATCATATTAACAAAGTTAGACTATACATTATTCACAAATGGATATCTCTCTCTCATAGCTATAACTATATGAGAGATGTACATATAACTATGTGAGAGATATATCCATTAGTGAACCATGTACAATACCACTTTGTTTAAATCATTTGATTTTTTAACAAAAAATATTATACACCAAACCTTGTTGTCATGCAAGTTTGTGGAATTTTCTAACAAAGTTTACGTATTATTAAGATTATCTTATGGTAATTTAGAGATAGAACTATGAATTATCCATAGCAAACAAATGACTTTTTTTGTCCAACTCCAAGATATAAGGGCTAGAGTGAAATGAATGAGCAAAAATGTATTCTTGTTATTTTAGAGGTATGGACAATCAATTTACAATTACGTTAAATGAACATACAAAATTATTTTGAACTATAGAAAATAGAAAATCTATTAAAAACTTTAAAACTCCTCGACAACAACTTATGTATAGCACAGTGCATTTAAAATACATTGAGTATACAAAATACATTTTGTCATGTTATCCTACAGAAGCAATTTGCTACATGTTTAAAATGAGAAAGAAATTATAAATAATATAATTTTTGTAAAAAATAAAGCCCATCACATGGATGCAGCCCACTACAGCCATATCAGACATCGCCTTAGCCGTTAGATCGAAAGGAGCGACCAAGATGTATCGGGCGTCGGATACAATATGCTCCCCAGAAACCCTATCAGCCACCGAGCCCCTCTTCCCGTGTCCTCTCCGTCTCACCACGCCTGCAGTCTGCTGGCCAGCCCTCGTCGGCTCACTCCCTCCCCCTTCCTCTTCCGGTCTTCCCCTTCACCTCCGGCTACTCTGCGGCTGCGGCCTCCGGTCCCGGTCGTGCCTCCGCCTTCTCCGTTGCTTTCACTCCGTCCGAGGACCACACTCCAAGCATCAAAGCACCGACGGGCACCAACTCTCCCTTCCATGCGGCGGTGCGGGCAGTCCGCCTCCCTCCCTCTCTCTCCTTCCTCCAGCGACGCGGTGGCTCGATCTGGCCCTACCGGCGGCACGATGGCTCGATCCGCCCTTCCTGGCGGCCCTCCCGGCGGCGGTCGCGTGCGCGAGGCCCCTCCCAGTCGGGCGACCAAGGGCCGTGGCGCGCCGTCCGGTGGCTCCCCAGATCCGGAGCGGGCGGCTCGATCCGGCTCTCCCAGCGACGGCCGCGTGCACGGGCCCCTCCGAGGTAGGTGAGCGAGAGGCACTGCAAGGATCCAGCCAAGCAGATCCTCATCACCATCCGCGGTCAAGTCTACGACATCTCCCACGGTAGGTGAGGATCACAGTCCATTCTGCTCGTTCCGGTTTGTGTCGGGATGCGGCATGATACGTTGCCCATCGAACTAAGAAATCCATGTATTACTCTGTCAGGTTGTTGCTACGATGCACTGATGCCCAACAAATTTTGCTTCAATTTTATGTTTATCAGCACGAGCCTCGACCTTCTCCAGGATATCTGATTTGCTAGGCAACTGAACTAATTTTGTTACCTGCCTTGTACTAGATATCTGCACTTGTACTAGATATGCTAAGTATGTCCGATTGAATTGTTTTAAGCATAAATGTCGTTGAACTATCAACTCAATTACTGAAGCCTGACAAACATTGGACTTTGATTCTTAAATCACCGATATCTATGTGTGCATGTTTGCGAGCAAAACTTGCCTAATCATGATTGAATATAAGCAGTAATTGATTTCAAATTGTCTAAATGCTTGTACTACGAGGCAGTACAATGTAGCAGGTACAGGTTGAGCCTGAACCTATGTTCACTGATTAAATCTTTGTAGCAGGGTTCTGGAAGCATATCTGCAAGGTGCTGAACCTATGGAGGTCAACAACAGCCTTGATGGGTCCTCCCCAGCCTCCGCTCCCACTGAGGCGGCGTACTTACCTGCATTCCCTAATTCCTCCCCAAAGGTAATGGTGATCTCTGTTGATCTATTTTGGTTAGACATCAAACTGAATGCTCAGATTAGTGAATACTGAATGCTCAGACATCAAACTGAATCCTCACCCTATTGATGTGTCTATCTGCGATTAGTGAATACTGAATGCTCAGACATCAAACTATATAACCTGCTTTGTCAAACTATATTGTAGGGCTGAGAAAATCGCAACCTTGGGTTTAGTTCAGCATGCTTTTTTTTGGGTGGGTTGATGATTCCTGTGCCTTCGAGTGCCAGTAAGGATAACACCTGTGAATTTATTTGATGACTAGCAGTAGTAAAATTGGTATATTTAGTAACAGTTAATATTTCTTTGTCATGTCTGGTTGTGTTGGAATTAAAATAAAAGAGATCTAGTGATTGATATTTAGTTCATCATATTGAAATTTCTTAGCAATAGTTTCGATATTTTTTTGAAAGTGCTGACTAGTATAGCACCTCCACCTCATGTATGTTACTAGTTTGGTGCTTGTCAAAGTGCCTGTTAATACCACTAGTTCTTTTAGTTAATTCTTTATTCTATTTTCTAATGTAGGTTTGCAACCAGCAAATCTAAGACTTTGGACAAAAGATGAAAAGATAGTGAGGTGGAGGGCTTGATAAAGAAGTTAGCAATACCCCTACCAGTTTGTAAACTGTTAGTGACTGGTGTTATGATGTATGGACTTTCTGTAAGAATGATTGATAAATGCAGTTGTAATATTTGTATGGATATTTTAATTTTATTATAATGGTTGGGTCTGTAATAAAATGTTTATATCCTTGTCATCATGTGCCAATTGATACCATGACTAGAATATTAGAATATGTTGAATATGGCATTTTTTTTATTTTCTGTATATATTTCCTTGGCGGCTTGTGGTGAAGAGCAGCCAAGGAAATAGTCATTACCTTGGCAGCCTATAGTGTTTCCTTGACGGTTGCTGACCCTCGAGCAAACTACTTTCCTTGGCGGTTGTTGACCCTCAAGTAAACTAGTTTCCTTGACGGTCTTAACATTTTCTTGTCGCATTCACAACTTAGGTCTGGTCCTAGTTTCCTTGGCGGCCAGCCTCTAAGGACGATTTGCTTGAGTGCCAAAACCGCCAAGGAAATTAATTTTCCTTAGCTTCTATCCTTGAGTGTGTTTGCTTGACGGTTCGTGGTCAAGGATTATTTCCTTGGCAGTTTTACCCCTTTCCTTGACGGTTTTTGGC
This sequence comes from Cymbopogon citratus, assembly GCA_031170775.1. NCBI lineage: Eukaryota > Viridiplantae > Streptophyta > Magnoliopsida > Poales > Poaceae > Cymbopogon > Cymbopogon citratus. The sequence continues at coordinate 7,983 of DXKC01008377.1, forward strand.
ACCCAAGGCAATTCCGGATTCTGGTAGTGATTTGGCGAGCTGTTATTCCTGGGTGCCGCCCATTCTTATGTTATGGAGTATAATGATCAAGCTTGTGTATGGTGGCAAAGTCATCAACTACTAGGAGAGGCGGATCAGGGCACACACACGCGTGCGTGCGCGCACACACACACACACCCACCCCCACACACACACCCTATTTTATAGGCTTTGGAGGCATTTGTTCTTTGGGTCTTCATGTTGGTGGTCGGGATTCAATGGAAAGCCTTAATGGGACTTATTGGTGGAGATGTGAATCAAGGCGAATTGTCCCTGTGATGTAGTGTAGACGTACCAAGAGATTAGGAAGAACGAAACAATAAAGTCAAACCACTAAATTTGTCAAAATTCAAGAGGATACAGTTTTTGTTGAAAATTATATAAAGTAGACATAGTAAATTGCAGGCCCAAATAGTCCATACAGGAAACAACATTCATGCAAAAATGCATTTCAACACTACAAGCAATTTCGAATTTTGCCTATATATTAATTATTCAAGCGAGACACATATGCTGGAAAATTTCAAATTTGGTACGTTATGCTCATTATTGTTAACAGGGCCCATGCGTAATGTTTGGTTCAATTTGCATTTGAGAAAGACCAACACATTGTCGGTCTACTTCATCGACGGAACATGCTGGAGCTCATGAAAACTATCCAAATTTAGCAAACTCCGACACTGTTAATGGAATGTAAATACATAATTTTGAAACATGAAGACAGTAAAGTGAGAAATGCCAGGCATGAATGAACAATTTATGCTGAAAGTGGGCTAAAAGCTTTATATAAATACCACACCGAAGAGAATGGGCCCGAGCAAAGATCATGGTGCTGCTATGCATATCGAGATGGATCATCGATGGCATACGGTCAATTGGCTCATGGTACTGCATCTATCTTGACGATGCTCTCAGTACTACAGAGCTCAACTTTGCACCATAACCAAGTCGACCAAAGCCAACGCAATCTCAGTTCCATGTATTCGATAGACGAACTCCATGCATTAGGAGACATTGTTAGAGAATTTCCATAGATGCCACCCATTCACAAAATATATTTCTGCTATTCTCCCGAGACGAGCAAAGAACTCGTTTGACAACTCATTAACCTGTGGTGTAGCAATATATTACACAATGACTCTGTCTCCCTCCTCTCTCTCTCTCTCTCTCTCTCTCCCTCTAACTCTCCTCTGTCTCTCGATCTCGGTCACCAAATTTATGAACAAATTAGAATTAGTGTGTGGATGCAGAGAACTGTTGTGGATAAGTGTTATATATAGGTGGATAAGTGTTATATATAGGAAAGGCTGAAGCCACCCAGCCCAAAAAAAAAAGGTGTGGATTTAATGAGGCAAGACATGAGAAATTCTGGACAAACTTTAACGAGGCAAGAGCCCAGGAAGAATAGGTATAATAGTAGTACATTACTACAATAGAAATACACCACTCTATACTTGTTTATTGGTTCTATGCGCCGGACCAAATGTCTATCAGCTAACCACATACGGGTTGTGATATATGGTACAAGTCATCATAATGGATTTTTACTAAGCTGTCACTCCGACACCATAAGAAATGTTCACAACTGGTTGGTAACACAACCTTGTGTGAAAGATCATATAACACAATCAAATGCTATTAATTAATAGGCTTGCATGACGTCAGTAGTTCTTTTCTTTTTTGAGCATCGCATGACTTCAGTAGTGAAGATACATTACATGTATGGAGATCGCAAGCATATTAATCTGATATAAAAAATACTCGCAGACAAAACACTGAATATATGATGACCAGACCAGATACTTGGTAACTTATCCACAATGCACGCCTACTGCATGCACATGGTACTGTATGTATGCTGCAACACAGTGGCAATGTCTAAGATGTGTCAACATCGAAATGATGGATCTGCCACAATGTCTGGTAATCTTGTGTTTCCTTTTGCCACCCATTCACAAGCAAACATTGGACACTAAGGCCTTGTTTAGATGAGGGTGGAAAGGTGGAAAGGTGGAATTCCGAACTCCTGTAGCACTTTCGTTTGTATTT
>DXKC01008379.1:0-10794 GCA_031170775.1 Cymbopogon citratus
GCCTACCCTGGGACCCACCTTGTACCCATCCATTCAATATAGTGATTAGACAGGAGTCTCGTCACCAAAACCTGTCTAGAACCGAAGTTCCAACAGTGTGCTGGACTGCTGGACAGAGAGTGGAAGGCAGTTGCTTTCGTTCTCGCTACCTCCTCAATAGAAGGTTGGTGACGTATGGGTCTGTGCCTCTGTGGTAAGAAACGGAATGCTTCCGTCTCCCAAACAGCACTCTTTCAGAGGCCATCAAGGTCCTGGCCTCAATCTAAACACAACTCCAACATGCTGCTTAATTAGTTAACCTCCTTAGAGATTGAGTTCATGGAGAGCTAGGCTACATCTCTCAGCTCCTGGCCGAACTTCTTCATGACATGAGGTGCGTTGGGAGAGTTGGCCAGCCGCAAGTGCGGCCACACTGATGGAGGAACCAGGACTGGAGTCCATTTTGAGCTAAGACTTTGTTGCCTCCTTGTCCCCTGAATTATTCCCATTGCATCCCACTCCCAAGGAACGTGCACAACACATCGACGATAGCAGTCATTATATTGCACAGTGTGAAGTATTTATGGGCGGTTCAATTCGTCCAGTCCAAAACTATCGAACCGGCTTTCAATGCCGGTTCTAATAATTAAAGGTTAGAGCAATCAACCCGTGAACAAATGGTCTTACCAGCTCGATGTCCATTCCGGTCCTGATGACAAAATGTTTACATGACTTGTGAAATGAAGAAAAAAATTGAAAAAAGAAGTTTCCACACTTCCTTGTTTTAATTTGTTTCTAGCCGGCCGGTTGCTCCAGGAAAGAATTCCTTTGTCGAATATACGTTAATGTTTGTAGGGACAGGTGCTTTGTTGCCAAAGGCGGCTAAGTCACACTCGTTGGGTCCCTGAGCAACGAAATCCGTATGCATGCACGAGTTCGGCCATCCCCAATATATAGTTACACCTAGGCCTCGTTCTCTTTGAGGGAAAGAGTTAGAAAGTTGAATTCCGAACTCCTGTAGCACTTTCGTTTGTATTTGATAAATATTGTTTAATCATGGACTAACTAGGCTCAAAAGATTCGTCTCGTGATTTAGAACCAAACTGTATAATTAGTTACTGTTTTTATCTACATTTAATGCTCCATGCATACGGCTAAAGATTGATGTGATAGAGAGGAGTTAGAATTTCTGGGAAAGAGAACAAGGCCCTATTGAAAATGCACAAGGACTGCGGACAGAGCTTCCTGCGGACATGACGAATGTTGTACAACAGCACGTCTTGCTACATGTTCTGACCGATGTGGCCCGTGTCAGACGGAACTACGATCCAAGTTGATGTTGTCCATCCTCCACCGAATTCCCTTTGCATCCCAGTCCTAGCTAGGAACACTGTGCGTGAGCCATATGGATGGCGTCGATCTCTCATCTCCCTCATCCTCTCCCTCTTGTACAATTCTCGTCACTGGTCACAAGGCACCGTCGTAACCAAGTAGTAGCTATTTATAAGTAAAGTGTAGTTGCACGGAATGACCAAAGTTACTTCAGTTTTTCAGTGTCTTCACCCACCAGCCTGGCCACCAATAACTCATATCTTGTTTCTAGCAGCACCTAGTTCAATTATATATACATAATATGGTGACTACTAATAGACATTGACACAATGATCAATCTTGTGCCCGTAGTACCAACAGCATATACTTTTGACAATCGGATCGCTTGAGCAAAGGGAATACATGTTATGGATTTGGGGGCTAGATTAGGTTGAAGATGGTTGTCTAATTAGTTGTGTTTCTCATCATCTTATTTGTATATGTGATCATTTATAAATTGCTAACTATTTGCTGTATGTCATTATATTGCACCAGTTTAAATTATTTATGGGTGGCTCAACTCATCTGATCTAAAACTATATATCGAACCGACGGTTCAACTGGTTCTTTACAGTTAGAAACTAGTGAACCGATGGTCTTACCGGTTCAATGTCCAGTCCAGTCCTAATAACGATGGAAAAAAGTTTACACAACTTCTGAAACAAACAAAAACAAATTTACACACACTTACTGGTTTCAATTTGTTTCTAGCCGGTTGCTCCAGGAAGAGTTCCTTTGTCGAGCATACGTTAGTAGGGACAGGTGCTTGTACGTAGCTCGCAACAGTAGTGTTTTGCTTGCTTGATATACTACTGTGGCACAAGATTACACAGACGTTAAGAGATCGAGCACAGGCATGGGATCGAAGCGAGAGCCGCCTTAGCCAATTTGCCGCAGCTGTTTCAGAGTGCTCATCTATGAGGAAGAGCATGAATCTGCCACAGGTGTAAGCCTTGTCTGTCAATATGGCCACCGTCGATCAAGGCGCCACTGCCCCGCTGCAGGCAGATATATATGAAAGCAGAAGCCAGAGCTGCCGGAGCCGGGGCCTTTGTTGGTGCTGCCCCTCTCACTGCTGCAGAGAGCACATCTACGAGAAAGAGTAAGCACATCAAGTTGTCGCCGGTGGGGGCCTTGACACCTCCTGCGGCTCAATGAGATGGAATGGAAATTGGACATGTTGAGCCAGGTATTTGCAAACATCCTGTGCCCTGAATTCCTGCTGCGTCCCACTCCTGAGAGCAACGTATATGCACGACCTGTCTGGTAACAATCAATCCATATATGCTATAGCTCCTCTGCTTCCTCTACTACCATGTCTCGTGTGTCAATCACAAGGCACGCAACTGTAAGCTTGTGTCTATTTATAGGCAAGATGTGGATGCTGTGGCTTTACGATAACTCTACGAACTGAATCCGCCCTGCATATCTGGTTTAAACGCGCTCATCTACCTCGACTAGCGGATGTCAAGGGCATGATGAGGTTCCTACCAATATGATATCTAAAGAAATTTGCAGAGCTCCCACCACACTAAATGAGTTTTGACAGAACAATTAATATTCTAACCTCAGGCAGTCAGGCTTTGGCCCACAATCCACATGCACCACGACCTACTGTTGAGTATACATAGAATCATGTATAGCTGTGTAGCGTAGCGTTGTGACTAGCAACCGCCATGAGCGGCCACTACGACGAATGGCGCTGCTTCTTCGACGCCTTCCTCGGGAAGTTCAACCTCGTCGACCACGTCTCCTCCCCGCCAACCGCCGAGCAGCGCCATGATCCGGAATGGTGCGTCGTCGACCAGTGCATCGTCAGCTGGCTCTACATCTCCATCGCCAAGGACGTGCGCAACATCGTGCGCGCCCCGAAGGCCACGGCGTACCGCATCTGGCGCGCTCTCCACGATCAATTCCGCGACAACGAGCTCCACCGTGCTGTGTACCTGGAGGCGGAGTACCGGACTCTGGTGCAGGGTGACATGGACATCACCCAGTACACCGGCCGCCTCAAGCAGTTGGCCGATGCACTGCGCGACGTCGGGCAACCAGTTCGCGAGACAAGTCAGGTGCTGAACATGCTGTGCGGACTCAGCTCCAAGTACCGTCACGCCATCCCGGCGATCACAGCCCGGCAGCCGCCCCACACCTTCCTCTCGGCGCGCTCGTACCTTCTTCTCGAGGAACAGTACGACACAGAGCACGCCAAGACGGCGGCCCAGCATGCCCTCACCGCCACCGGTGGTGGTTCCCGTCCGCCAGCTCCTACACCGACCACGGGCGGCAATCGTTCCGCGCCTCCACCGCCCAAGACTACGGCGAGCATCAGCAACTCCTCGTCCCGCCCCGACAACCGTCGCAATCGTGGGCGAGGGCGTGGGCGCGGTGCACCCAACGGCGGTTACGGTCCACCACGTCCTCCTATGGGTTCGACGCCCGGTCCCAACCCGTGGACCGGCATGGTTCAGGCATGGTCCATGCCATTTCATGCACCAGGATCTGGCGTCCTTGGACCACGTCCCGGCACCATACCTCACCAAGCTTACTTCGCCGGTGCTACTCCTCCGTACAACTACACGCCGCCGGCATCGCAGCCGCCCCTGGACCCGTGGAATCATCAGGCGCTGCTCGCTGCTCTGAACTCCGCCCAGCAGCACTCACCGGCCGGACCACAAGCAGCCGAGTGATTCCTCGACACCGGTGCGTCATCGCACATGGCTTCAAACGCTGGTAACTTCCCCAATTCCCAGCCTCTTTCCAACTCTGCACCTATCACTGTCGGCAATGGTGCCACCATGCCTGTCACTCATCGTGCTTCCACTACAATTCCCACCACATCCACACCTCTTCATCTCAAAAAGGTCCTAGTGTCACCATCTGTAGTCAAGAACCTCATTTCTGTTCGTGCACTCACCCGAGACAATAATATTTCAATTGAGTTTGACCCCTTCGGTTTCTCTGTCAAGGATCTTCCAACCCGCTCGGTGATCCTCCGCTGTAACAGCCACGGCGAGCTGTACCCATTGGTTCCTGCCACGCATGAAGCCATGACCACCACTTCACCCAGTGTCGAGCTCTGGCATCTGCGTCTGGGCCACCCGGGGCGTCGTGTTCTTCAGCAGTCGCTTCCCCACCTCGAGTTCACCTCCACAAAGCAATCTCCCTCCCTGTGTGAAGCTTGTCAGCTCGGCAAGCATGCTAGATTACCGTTTACTTCTTCCAGTTCAGTTTCTTATGTACCTTTTCAATTAGTTCATGGTGACATTTGGACCTCTCCTGTACAAAGTTTCTCTGGTTTCAAATATTATCTCGTCCTCATTGATGATTTTACTCACTATGTTTGGACATTTCCATTGCGTGCTAAATCAGAAGCCTTAGCATGCATTCTAGCTTTCCATGCCTATGTCTCCACTCAATTCCAGCTTCCGTTGATCGCTTTCCAGACAGACAACGGCAAGGAATTTGATAACCATGCGCTGCGCAGCTTCTTCACCACTCATGGCATTGCATTTCGTTTACCCTGCCCATATACCTCACAGCAAAACGGCAAGGCTGAACGCATCCTTCGTACTATCAATGATTGTGTCCGCAGTATGATGCTCCATGCTGGCATGCCACCAACATACTGGGTTGAGCATTGGCCACCGCGACTCACCTTATCAATCGCCGGCCGTGCCACACCAGTGGTTCCACCACACCTTTCCAGCTGCTCCTTGGCCAGCCTCCCTCCTACAACTCTCTTCGGGTCTTCGGCTGCTTATGCTTTCCCAACCAAGCTGCCACCGCATCGCACAAACTCAGTGCTTGCTCCACACCTTGCGTGTTCCTCGGCTATCCCTCTGATCACCGAGGATACCGTTGCCTAGACCTCCAAACTCGCCGCGTCATCACCTCTCGTCATGTCACTTTTGACGAGACTCAATTCCCCTTCCACAACGAACAACCCCAGCCTGAACCGACAATAGCAGGACCAGCTACAGTTTCTGACGAAACTGTCATTCTTCCGACAACAGCACCACGCCCGCTACCTGATCCAAGTTCTCCCACCCCGGCTCCTCATGCCGCTCCTTCTCCCCAACCTGCTTCCCCGCAGCCCACCACTACAAGTAGTGGCCACTCCACCTCACCAGCGCCCACTCCACAAGCGCCTCCCACTACCACAGTTGTTCGCTCAACTGCTATGCATCCTGTCGGTCATTCTATGATCACTAGAGCTCGTGCCGGCATTCACAAGCCTAACCCCCGCTACGCCTTGGCGACCAGCTCTACACCCATCTCCCCCATCCCAAGCTCAGCACGCGCAGCACTCAAAGATCCAAACTGGCGTGCCGCCATGACACTGGAGTTTGACGCTCTCCAACGCAACCATACATGGTGTCTTGTCGACCGACCGCCTGGCGCCAATGTGGTGTCCGGGAAGTGGGTCTTCAAACACAAACTCCACCCCGATGGCAGCCTGGAGCGTTACAAGGCCAGATGGGTTGTTCGCGGCTTCACACAACGTGCCGGCGTCGACTTTGGTGAAACATTTACTCCGGTGATCAAACCTGCCACTATTCGCACGGTGCTCACAATTGCTGCGTCGCGTCACTGGCCTACCAAGCAGCTGGATGTGTCCAATGCGTTCCTGCATGGACATCTTCAAGAACGAGTTTTTTGCCAGCAACCCATCGGCTTCGTTGACCAGTCCAAGCCGGCAGCGGTGTGTCTCCTCGACAAGTCGCTCTATGGTCTTCGTCAAGCACCCCGCGCCTGGTTCACCCGCTTCGCCGATTTCGCCGTCAAGCTCGGCTTCCGCGCCACTCGCTCCGACTCCTCGCTCTTCGTCCTGCAACGGGGAGGACAGATCGCCTACCTCCTGCTGTATGTGGACGACATCGTCCTCACCGGGTCCAGCACTGCCCTCCTCAACGACATTGTCGGGCGTCTTCAAGCTGAGTTCGCCGTCAAGGACATGGGTGCTCTCAGTTTCTTCCTCGGCATCGACGTGAAGCGCTCCAAGGCCGGTTTCATCCTCTCTCAAGAGCGTTATGCTGAGGACATCCTGGAACGTGCCAGCATGACACAACGCAAGCCCGTCTCCACGCCGGTTGACTCCAACGGCAAGCTGCCCGCAGACGGCGACAAGATTGCAGACGCCGCATCCTACCGCAGCTTGGCGGGCGCACTGATGTACCTGACGATGACCAGGCCAGATCTGTCATATGCCGTGCAACAGCTGTGTCTCCACATGCACGATCCACGAGCACCGCATCTGGCCATGTTGAAGCGAACACTGAGGTATCTGCGCGGCACGACATCCCTCGGCATCCAGCTGCATCCCTCCGCCGACCTCTCGGTAACAGCTTACTCCGACGCTGACTGGGCCGGTTGCCCGGACACCCGTCGTTCTACCTATGGCTTCTGCATGTTCTTCGGCAACTCCCTCATCTCATGGTCCTCGAAGCGACAGCCGACGGTGTCAAGATCGAGTGCTGAAGCCGAATACCGCGCAGTGGCGAACGCGGCGGCGGAATGTATCTGGCTCCGACAGCTGCTCGGCGAACTTCACTGCCCCCTCAACAAGGCGACCGTGGCGTACTGCGACAATGTGTCTGCGGTGTATATGTCCTCCAATCCGGTGCACCACAAGCGCACGAAGCATATCGAGCTCGACATCCACTTTGTCCGCGAACGAGTGCAGTTCGGCGACCTTCGTGTCCTCCATGTTCCAACCGGAGAGCAATATGCGGACATCATGACCAAGGGCCTTCCTCGAGCTACGTTTGAAGCTTTTCGATCCAGTCTTTGCGTCGTTCCCAACGCCAGACTGCGGGGGGGTGTTGAGTATACATAGATTCATGTATAGAGTTTTGATCATGAGTTGTAAACTGCCCCGTGGCCAGCGCGTGATCACCGCGCGTGCACACGACGTGTGCCGGGACGGTTGCACAAGTGGTGCACCTCCCTGTTGTAACTCCTATATATACTCAATGAGATCAACAAAGATGATTGTTGGCTCCCATTCTAACTCTCTGCAGACGTGTTCCTCGGCTGTTATGAGAGACCTCAACGCCGTGCTCGCCGCCGCCGATGAGCGCGTGGACGTGTGCCAGCTCACCATCGGTGATGGCGTCACCATCTGCCGCCGCATCGTATCGTGTACTCCTTGCATCACGAGGCGTAGTGCCTCCTGTTCTACTCACGTACTCCTTGCATGTTACGATCCACTACTCGTTAGCAGGCACGTCCCATAGGGGTGCGACGCCCACAGGCCCATGGCAGCGAGAGTCCATAAACATATCTATCTTACATACGTATAGGTATTCAGCTACTCTGCCTTCGTATCCCTTCGCCCTTCTCGACTCGCGAGGTCGCGGCTACGCCTGCTGCCGCCTCTCGAGTCCCGACCTCCTACTCCCGAGGTATGCAACCCTTCGCCCTTCTCGACTCGCGAGGTCACGGCTACGCCTGCTGCCGCCTCTCGAGTCCCGACCTCCTACTCCCGAGGTATGCAACGAGCCTGATCGGCAGTTCGCGGCCCTCTCGCTCAAAAGACTGGAATCTGATCCAAGATATTGTGATTCGTTGTCTGTTGATCGCTGGCTCGCCGTTCGGCGCGTTGAGAGCATTGGGTGTTCAATTCTCCTTGAGTGATCGTAATTTAGTAGTTAAAGCGATTTTCTATTTCAATATATATTTTTTTGAGAAAGATTTCAATATTTGGTTAACATTTTTTTGAGAATGGCACAGTGCAGACGCCCATAACGCACACACACAAGACTACTCATACATAAACCCTACCCCTATGAACACCTCCTAAGGACAAGTCACCACTGGCTACCAAAGTAAATTTTTAAATAAATATTTGCCGGCCCTTAGTATCTTTCTTGCCCAAAAGCCTATAAAATTTGTGGTACGGCCCTCCTCGTTAGTGGTTACTACGTACCACGTACTCAGTGGGAATAACTGTGGCACCTTGGTGATGGCCAAGTATACGTTATATAATATAAATTAATATACTGTCTGTAACAAACAAAATAACTTATCTTACAAGACCTTTATCTAAAAAGAACTGACAATGAGGACTTCTATATATAGTTGATCAAAAATAATATAGTAATTCCTTAATAATTATACTTAGTTACAGCATAAGAACGCTTTCAGACACAGCCCCACACAGGCTGTGGTGATAACTATATTTCTCGCAGGCAAAATTTTACTAATCCAAATATAAAAACACAAACTAAGAAATCATCCATTTTAATAGCATGCAAAAAATGCCAAGTTACGACCAGAAACAACCCTTCCATGTCCAACCTGAATAGACTACTACTGGCATCAACTCTTGAACCGAACACTGCGGCTGACATTCGGGTTGATGCCAGACATTTCACCTCCATATGGACCAGACGGCTTCTTGATATCGCGCACTTGGCCTTGCCGCCTGATAAGCTTGTTCTTATGCTTATCCTGAAAAGAGTAGTAAAAAAATGAGCTAACGTGTTATCGTCATACCAGTTTAGATGACTCGCAAGTCACATATATACTATTAATGCTGTGTTACACTTACCCTGTAGTTCTTTCGGGGATTCTTCTTTTTCTTGTTCCTGGAACGTGTTAACCCTCTGTTCTTCAAGATCTGCAAGGGTTTGGATTTACTTAGAAGCACGTAACAGGAAATCAAAGTATATAATATGTTACAGGATGCTGCAGGTGAAGATTAACCTGATAGGAAATTGTCCTCTTGCCATCACCTTCAATTTCCTCCTCTAGACGTTCAACGTCCGGCGTTCTGTCATACAGGAAAAAGTAAGCAGCAGTATAGCATTTCACCAGAAACCCCTTATTTATTACCTGCCATATCAGTGAAACTTACCTCGAGTACAGAGCATTCTTGATTGATAGTTTTTCAGTCCTCTGTCTTTTAACATTCTCATAGAAGCCATCTTCAGAAGCATCACCACCTTCTGACAATTCATGTCATGTTCGGAAGCGTCATCTTCAGAAGCATCACCATCTGGCAACTCATGATCTTCCACTGAGTTAGCTCCTACTCTTGATAGAACACGAAGCTCGTGTTTCCTCCGTCTTTCTCCAATATTATCTCTCTTCGGAAGGTCATCATCACCAGAAACAAACTAGAAGATACAAAACAGGGGGTTAGACGCAATCAAAGAACAAAAAGCTTGTAACTCCAAATGAAGCATATCAAGCATATATGCAGCTCATTCAAATTCCTATTTTCTTTTCAAAATATATACATATCATATCATACTATGGGCATGTTCCCATATGGGAGGGGGCCAAACCCTAGATGTATGCCAAAAGTACACCATCACATGAAAACACATTCTTTTCCTTATACTTTTTTAGGTGAGAAGTGAGATGCTTAAAACTGAAATAAACTTACAAGAACCCAAAATGAGAATGTAAAATTCACCATTTGAAAACGCACTAGACAAATTACTTTGGAACTACAAATAGCCTGGATACTATAATGTTCAAGATATATCCACATGAAAGTATTTCCAACCCAAGATGACTAAGATCATTGACGCACGAGGAACTTACTACATAATATCCATTACAAAAACCTAACCTAGGACTACAGGAAGGGCAGTAGAGCAATTGTTCCTAAACTAATACAACAGAAACAAACAGCCTATAACTGAACAGTGTAGCATACCATGCTTTTATTTGATTTAGCAGCAGCTGTAACAAGCTTGCTAGGTTTCATCATTTGATTATTCTTCAGCACTTTATCATCAGAGTCATCCAATGTCTGCAGGCCTCTCCTACACATCAAAGACTGAATATTACTAAACCACAAAGAAACAAAAACAACAAAACCACAGAAGAAATGCATAACTAATAACTCACTTATTGCTAGATGTCCTGGTTTTTGACAACTTCTCTGGCTTCGACTTTGTCAAATTATAGAGCCCTTTTTTCTTTAATCTTTCCTCAAGGTTTGCTCTTACCTTCAACATTTCCAGGCTATGCAAGCCCATATGTTCATCCTGTCATTTGCAGATTTCAGATTTCAGGCAAATACACCCTTACTTAACAGGAAAACAATGAACACTACATGTTCATATCAGATTAACCTTGTTCTTCTGTTCGTTGACTTCATGGTAATCATTATTAGAAAGCTCACTCTTTCTTGATTCAGAGACTTCAGCACCCTAAATTATCAATCATGTGTTATTTGGAGCACCTGGGTGATAAAGTAATAGACACAACAGAGCAGAAACAGTACTTGCATCACTTTATCCAGTGCTAGTACATTGCTAAATTTGCCCTCATGTTTGTCTGATGTGACAATCTTATCTGTTTGGATAGTGCTGCTATGCATACTATGATCATCAGTGCTCCCTTTTTGCCTCGTTGGATTCATGGTGACTTGTTTTATCTGCAATAGAGGGGACATTGAATCTTTCAATAACTTTCTAAATGACTCCA
>DXKC01008384.1:0-10839 GCA_031170775.1 Cymbopogon citratus
TCTTGGTTAAATGAACAAGGGTTGCCAGATTATAAATATCTATGAACTTGCTTATTTTCTTACAATGGGCAAAACATGTGAACAAAGAGACCGAAAGAAGAAGGGATAGAGAAAATTAAAAAAATGAGTTGGGTTCTAAGTTTCTACTAGTATTAATTTTATACCTCTCTGCCCCTGTCCTCTTGTTTTGCTTAAACTGTGTTTAGTGTTAGGTTTGTGGCTTCATGAGAAAAGGATAGTAATGGGAGGTGCCAGGACATTCAACCGATTGTTTAGGTTGCCGAGAGTCAGTCAGTTGTTCCCTAAGGAATGTTTGCCAGTATTCTTTAGGTCTGTGTGTCTTGATAATGGACACTCATAGTCTACCAAACAATAAATTTCACTTAGCTTCTTGTAGACCAAGATAGATCAAAACCTCAGTTCCCAAACCACATTTTAAGTGTTGCTTTATACGTCTACAAGCTGATGCTGAAGTGTAGCTAGCTGATCAACAAAATGAAATAATTAACTAACCTGCACCCTATCGTGTCCACATGAGCTTATTTGATTAGTCATTCATATGTCGTTGTACTCATTCTAATCTTTGGAACAAGGAGACAGTAGCTTTGTATTAGAATATGAATCATCTAGAAGTTGAAACGTTCAGTCACAATGAAATGGTTTAGTTTCATACCAGAGTTGTACACGTATATACATTCATGTGAGATCAATGAAACAGTTTTTGGCTCTCCTACATTCTCTGTACATGGTATCGGCTATCTTGGGCTGATCCTTCACCTTCCCTGCTCGCCGTCATGTCCCATACTCTGAAACCGACACCCCTTCCCTTCCATCTCCGCGCCACAGAGGACCTGACCGAGAACCCTCTCTTCGGTGTTTCCCTCTCCAGTCTCCAGTGCTGCGTCCTCGGGCAGTTCCTCCCCCCCTCTTCCATCGACGGCGATGCCTGGATCCCCACCACCACCGCCACTCCTCCAGCTGCTGTTCTTCAGACGGTGAATATCAAATCTCACGTTCCCGTCGTCCTCAACCTCGCTGAACAGAACTATGATGAGTGGCGCAGTTGTTGGCTTTGGCTCTCCTATATTCTCTCTACAGTATCAAATGAACCATAAGACACTGATTTTGGCAAATGCAAAATATTGAGTGTCCCGCTGCTTCCCATGCCCATTATTGCTTCCTAAAGGAGCCACACCCCATTGATCGTCAAGGCAATATAATGTGGAAGAACAATAAATACAAAAACAGAAAGTACTTTGCTCCGTCCATGGTTCTTGTCAGGAGTCATATAATCTTCAAACTATTTATGATGCAGCAAGGGAGAGCAGGCTAGCAGCATAGCTTATATACCCTGACGAGCAGAGTCAACATCACATTTGCGCCTTGGTTTTTCACATCAATATTTTGTACCTTGTCAGCTACCCTCTGAAACAGGTACCACATTAACTATCTCTGGCTATATATTTGCATTATATTACTACAAGCAATATTTTAGTTCCACATACACCAGCGCCGTTCATTGTGTAGCACAAAAGAAAAACTAAATCATGATTTGGCACTTGTTATCTGTATACAGGCACAATAGAGGAATAAGAAACCATAAAACCTATTAGCTCACCAATCTCCTCCTTTCCATTTCCTAGTTCGCTCTGAGTGTTTTTCCTGTCATGTCAGTACTTAATAATTTCCATAGGTGGTCTGCCTTCTCTGGTTCCTGGAACTGCCGGGAGTATAATATTTCTATCTTGTATCATTTACTTCATGTCCCAGCTTTCCCCAAAATGTTATTGTCCCCACGGTGGAAATTACCAGCATATGCCTAATGCAGGCACATGTAAATCCTTTTCGGAACACAAAATGTCAAGGGTATGCACTTGCTAAAATAAAAACGAGTACAAGAACATGAGAATGATCAGTGCATATATTTACAGTTTTATGCGGTAGTGCTACGTACCCTAATCGTCTGCTATCTTTAGATATAAGAGCAATACAATCTGTCTGCTATCTTTAGATATGAGCAATACAACAGGTAACAGCTCAAGTTTGTAATATACATTAACCTTATAGTTAGAAGAACGTCCGGCAATTGGGATGAGGAGTTCACCAAAAGAGTTAATTACTTGCTAATATATTATCATATTGCTAGTGTGTGCACACCATCATGAATAGCAGCAGGGGCAAATAATTGCATCTCCTTTTGGTCAAATTTGTAGGCTTGGTGGTCTCAGTGTCACTGTGTTGAGGCATAAAGACGCTAGGCACACATCAAGGCTTAATTTGCTCTACCATTAATCAT
Organism: Cymbopogon citratus; assembly: GCA_031170775.1. Taxonomy (NCBI): domain Eukaryota; kingdom Viridiplantae; phylum Streptophyta; class Magnoliopsida; order Poales; family Poaceae; genus Cymbopogon; species Cymbopogon citratus. The sequence continues at coordinate 2,297 of DXKC01008384.1, forward strand.
ATAGCCCCCAACTTGATCTGATCTGCATCCCAGTGATGGCCCAGCATCACCACATGTCAGCCTGAGATCGCCGAAGCAAACAAAGCTCATGCTGAAGCCCAGGATGCTGACGTGTTAAATTGATCCTGATTCCTATCATTCCTAAACCAGTAACTCAGGGTATTTCGACTTTCACGTAGTGGCACCTGCCTTCTAGACTACAGTAAAAAACCACCTGTGTTAGCAGTGGCTCCTAGACCTTAATTATATATATATAAGCTATGGCACTAGAGTTTGAAATGTAGGGCCATCAGCCCCCTCACTCTATGTCGTGCGCCTGCATTGTAGACTGCACAAAACATTTAAATTAGTAGTATCGCGTAGACCTTATATAAGCTTGGCACTTGAGCTTGAAATGAACAGGCACGGGGGTACGTGTATGTGTTTCGACACTCATATTCAAGTGCTTGTACTCTGAAAGTCCAGTACCATCTCTCTCTTACTGTAATATAAAAGACACCTCCATCTAAACCATTAACACATACTGTTGATCCACATGCCATGTACTAGCTCACGGGCTCATACTTATATAGAGAACTAATGACTTTAGGAAGCATGAATGCTTATGAGAAAGTCATGTATAAATTTAGGACCCACAGATCTACAAGGATATTTGTATCAAAACTGCTAAAGCATATTCATGTGCGCTCTTGTACTTTGTTGTGACATTGTTCTCACTTGGCTAGCTATTTCATATTCTTGTTCTTGAAAAAAATGAAACCATGGCACCTAAGCCAAGGGTATGGGATCTGCCAAGTACCTTTTATATTATTCTTTGCACATGCCTGCCTCCTCTTATTTTATTTTTCCTGAGGTGAATAATGCACATGCTCAACCTAGCAGATGTCATAGGGTTTTTTAATTTTCTCATGGTGTGAAAATAAGTGATTTTTCTTTGATATAGTAGGTAAGAAGGTAACGATATGAAGCTAAAGATACAAGAAAAATATTAATATGATTCAGTTTGTGGTTAAATTAACAAAGGGTCGGCAGGCTGTAAATCTGTATAAACTTTCTCACTTACAATGGTCAAACATGGGAACAAGGAGAATGGAAGAACAAACATAGAGAAAATATATAATGAAAGAACAAACTCTTCCTGTTGCCCATAGGTCTTAACACTGTTCTCTTTTTGTTTTGTGGCTTCATGAAAAGGGATAGTAACTGTTCTGTCAAAAAAAAAAGGGATAGTAACTAATAGGATTGGCAGGACATTGAACAGATTGTGTGGGTTGCTGAGAATCAGTCAGGTTGTTCCTTCTAGGACATGTGGCGATGTTTCTTGGTGCATTGAAGCAGTATCCTCATAGGAGTGTTCCCATGAGGTCACTGTGTGATTTGCAACGGGCAATCAAAGAGCCCTGATGACGATCTTCACTTATGTCTGCTAGAGCGATCTACTACATGTGAACTGTATGAAATAATGGAATACGAGTCATTATCTTTTGGCTGTGCTACTGAAAAATCATATAATTTCTGTGGTTTTCGTATTTTTTTGTCAGGATATATTGGAATCCACTGAATAATTGGAGTTTTCTGTATATAACGAAAAAAACACACAGAAACATTCATCACCTGTAGAAGTATTCTAGTTTCCAGTAGTGTGAGTGCTCAGAACAAGTGCTCTTACAAGGACATGGCAAGCAAAGTAGCTGAAAGGTTTATCAGAACTGTCAAACATATCCATGTACAATCTTGTATTCTGTTGTGACACTTTTAACACATCCGTGAACTAGCCATGGTAATTTACATTACCTCTCATACATCGACATTTTCTTTTCTTGTTCTAGAAGAAATGATGCCATCCATGCGCAGCAACACTGCCATGTACCTTTTATATTATTGTTTGCACAAGATATAACTATATATGCAGCCTTGTCTCCATTATCTAAAAAAATATATGCAGTCTTGTCTCCTTATTTTATTTACTTTTTCCTGCGGTGAATAATAATGCACATGCATGCTTAGCCTAGCAAAAGCCAGAGTGCCTTTTAAATTTCTCTCCAGGTGGGACAATAATAGATATTTCTTGAGATGTGGTGGATAAGAATGTACAATGTGAATTAAAAGGGAGAATCAAAATAGTAATATGATATGATTCAGATCTTGGTTAAATGAACAATGGTCCCCAGGATATAAATATGCATAAGTTTCTTTACTTTGTTACAATCGTGAAAACATGTTTGAACCGAGACACTGAGAGAAGAAGAGGTCGAGAAAGTGATGAAAATGGGTGCTGGGTTCTAATCTTGTACTAGTATGTCTCTTCCCCTGCTCTGTGATGCATACATTCTTTTATTTTCTTAAATGCTGTTTATTGGGTTGTGGCTGCATTAGAAAATTATATATATAGTAATGGGAGGTGCCAGGAGATTCAGCTGATTGTGTAGGTTCCAGAGAGTCAGTCACTATTGAGTTCAGTGATCCCTAGGTGGAGAATATCGTGGAGGAGCTTCCACATAGTAGAGTTCATCAAGAGGCACAGGAGGAATGTCACCTCCTGGCTCGTCTGCCCCTGCCGCTTTGCCTGCTTCGGCAACAGGTGAGCTGTCAGCCCGCCAACAAGTCCGCATGCTGAAGCCACAGAAGAAGCAGCCCCACCAGGGGGGCTCGGAAGCGAATGACTCCATCTCAAGCCAGCAATCTCACAGCCCCGCTGCACTGTTTTAAGATGACTTAACTCGATGGAAAGGTGAGATGCAGAAAGAGTAATCAAGGAAGAAAAGGTTTATTAGCTTTTGGCTGCTACTGCATGTTTAAGGGCTTGAAAATGAAATCAAAACTGTAAACCATACCCTTGTGCACTATTGTACTCATTTGTGACATTGTGATATAAGAGTTTACTCTGTTGTGACAATGACATGTTAATTTACACTATGTCGCATACATCGACATTTCCTATTATTGTTATTGAAGAAATAAAACCAGGGAACTTAAGCCATGCGCTGCAGCACTGCCATGTACCTTCTATATACTTGTTCACACATGATTTGACTATGCACATTTGCCTCCTTGTTTTATTCACTTTTTCATCATTTTCTCTACAACCCATGACCAAAAGGCTGCAGTGATCGATGAATGCTATGAATCTGTGTTGGGAAGTTGCTCTACAAGGGAGCGTACTAACAATTTGGTAGAATTGGGAATTAACTCACAAGATTTGTCTGATCTTGAACTTCCGTTCAATGAAGAGGCAATTAAGCACAATTATCTTCAGATAAGGCTACATGGACCGATGAGTACACTGGTCGTTTTTACAAAGTCTGTTGGGCCATCATAAAAGAAGATATATCATGGCAGCCATCACTGAAGTTCGGAGTAGGAAGCTTGCAAACATTGGTGTTGTCAATTCTGCATAATTAATCACACTCATCCCCAAGAAAGATGGGTCTGAACACAGCCCATAGATTTCAGACTTAAAAGCTTGGTGCATAGATTTGCCAAACTAACACAAACATGCTAAAATCAACTTGCTTTACAATGGTGTCTCCTATTCAGAGCGCCTTCACTAAAGGACGCTTCATACAGGATAATTTTTCATGCTGTTACAGTAGACAGCAAGATTTCTTACACGCTCGAATTCTTCTCAAGTTGGATATTTCAAATACATTTGATTCTGTGGCTTGGCCTTTTCTTCTTGAGATACTATAGCAGTTAGAATTTGAGCAAATTTTCCAGGATATAAGCAGTGGGCTGCTTTGTACCTCAGGCACGATAGTGTTGCTGAATGGAAACCCTGGGGATCATATCATCCATCAGAATGGATTACGGCAGGGCGACCCTCTCTACCCATCCTGGTTACAGTGAACTGCAACACAGTGATCCGCGTGTGTTAACTTGAGATTGGCGATGGAAATGTAGCTCAAGCCAATACACAGGATGCGTTAACTTGATCCTGACTGCCTGTCATTCCTAAACTAGTAACTCATACCATGTCTATGTAGCAAGGATAAGGTAACACAAAACTGCCTTGTAGAACTACGGCAAAACCATGTTAGTAGTGTCGCCTAGACCTTAAGTTAGCAGCGTTGCCTAGACCTTATATACGCTATGGCACTTGAGTTTGAAGTGGACAGGCACGGGGGGTGTATGTGTTTCCACACTCATATCCATGTGCTTGTACTCTGGAACTCCATTACCATCTTTCTTCTTGTCATTATATATATTAAAGCAATCTCCATATAAACTAATAACGACACACATTTGATCAACGTGCATATGTACTATCTCATGGGCCCATACATACATATATAGAGAACTAATGACTTCAGGAACCGTGCATGCTTATTAGAAAGTCATGTAATAATTAGGACCCATAGCTGCAAATGAGCTTGTAGCTCAGTGGTAGGACTTCCGCTTGGGAAGCCACCCATGCAGGGTTCAAAGCCTGGGTGCTGCACAATAAAAATCCCCTCTGCGGCCAGAAAGCTGTGACTTTCGTCTTAATGAAAAACGGGTGGGGATGTTCCTCTCCGGTCGTGTTTTTTTTAATTAGGACCCATAGCTGTACAAAAATTGTTTATTTTCAGTTTTTCTCTTTCAGTGCTAGCAATGCAAGTCAATTGATACTTTTTAATCTTAGGAATTTGGTGTATCTATCCCTACTCTAATTTGAATTTTGAGTGCACCCCAACTATTTAAATACTATGATTTTGCTCTCTTGATTTTGAAATCAAACGACCATTTGCCCCTACTTTGCATCCATGTTAAATGTTGAGGAATTAAGTGATGAATATTAACCACACGAAAGACAAAGTTGCCCCCATTTTACACCTTTGTCCACACAGAGGTAGGCGAAAATTGTTGAGTTTTCACTGATTGAATTATGTAATTTGTATGAAAATTGCCAAACTATTGATGTGAAAACAGGATATAAAAAGAGCAACATTAAAAGGGGTAAAATTACATTGATAAATTTGTCGTTTTGTCCAAACGTTCACACCGTTAGATAGACTTGATAAATAGGGGCAAACTCCCCATTCTTTCAAAATTGAAGGGTTAAATTCAGAAAGTTAAAAAACTGGAGCAAAACCACCACATCACTACAAAACAAAGGGCATAAACACTTATAGTTTTCATGAACATTTATAGTTTTCGCCTTTGATGACACTGCAAAATAGCACAAAATAGAAAACCAATTTAGTACATAAAGGGTCATGTATATGCCAAAACATATACGTGATCCTTCAAACCAATTTACTAACACAGAAACAAAACATGTATTTTATGAGTTCACCGCTTGCCGTGACCCCGGTCTTCTTGTCTGGCCAACCATTAATTGGACAAGCCAGCTGGTGGCTTAAATGTGTGTATGGCCAACCAGGATAAAATCAAATTCCTCCAACTGAGCTATATATGGGCTCATTGTATAGGTCCCTGGTTGGTGGCTGGAGATATCAACCTCATATAGAAGGATGAGGACACAAACAGCAACAATCTGAATAGGGCATGGCGAGATTTAGATGTTGGATCAATGATATGAGTGTCAATGAAATTCCACTCCTTGGACAGAAGTTTACGGGGACCAGCTCATTTTCTCACTCTTCTCTTACCCTGGAAAAATTAGACAGGGTGTTCTGTTCATTAGATGGGAGGGCAAGTTTCCTGACTGTCTCCTACATAGCTCAGCTTCAGATGACTCAGCCAAAAAAAAAAAGAATTAGTCACATCTCCGCTATCAGCTGTCAGCTCTATAATGTTACGGAAATTGTTCACAATGGAAGACGGGCATAAGATCCAATAATGAACTTGATACACCAAATGAGGACACTGTGATTTAAAGCAGTATAACAATGGGAGATCAAGGAGCTCTGTTGACGACATTCAATTCTTCATCATCTGCTAGAGCAACCTACTATGAGCTGTACGAATTGGAGGAAAAGGGTTATTAGCTTTGGCTTCTACTGCGTTCCCATTACCTCTTGTCTCTTTGAAACAATTACAAAAGTTTAAGGGCTTCTAAATAAAGTACCTCAAAACTGTCAAACATATCCATGTGCACTCTTGTACTCTGTTGTGACACTGTGAGCACAGTTTTGCACATCAGTGAGCTAGCACATCTGTTTAGCACTGCTATGTACCTTTTATATTATTGTTTGCTCATGATTTGACTATACACGCTTGCATCTCCTTGATTTACTTTTTTTCCTTAGGTGAAAAATAATGCACCTGCATGTTTAGCCTAGCAGACGCCAGGCTTCTACTGCGTTCCTTAGCTATGCACCTGCATGTTTAGCAGACGCCAGGCAAACCCCTTGTTCATTTAACCATGATCAGAATCATGACATATTATTATTTTGATTCCCTCTTTTACTTCATATTGTACATTCTTATCAACCATATCTCAAAGAAATATCACTTATTGTTCTTATAGGAGTAGTAGATTCCATACATTCTTGCAATAGTCAAAACACATTTGTGAACTGAGACACTGAAAGAAGAAGAGGTAGAGAAAATGTGGGAAAAAGCTAGGGTGTTGTGTTCTAATCTTCTACTAGTATTATTTTTGTATGTCTGTCTCTTCCCCTGTTCTGTTGTGCATACATCTTTTCTTTTTTGTAGACATCGTTTAGTCTTAGGTTGTGGATGCATGAAAAAAGTATAGTAATGGGAGGTACCAGGATTTTCAGCTAATTGTGTACAACAGAGTCGGGCACTTGTTCCTTAAGAGACGCCTAGGCATTCCCTATAGCCGCATCCTCAGTGGCAGATCGATCTCTTAGTCTACCAAACAAGAAAATTTCACCTAGCTTCTTGTACAAGAGGACAGATCAGAACCTCATCCTAGCCAAGTCATCTTGCGAGTGTTGATTTGTACACGAACAAGCCGATGCTGCTCAAGTGTACCAAGTACCGCTGCATAACAGTGGGATTAGCAGATCAACAAAATAAATTAATTGTACCTATACTGCACTCAAAAGTGTAGGCATGAACTTAGTTGATTAGTCATGCTCCTGCCCTTTATACCGATTGTAATCTTAGGAACAAGGAGAGCATATATAGCCTTGTCCAATTTTTTTTTTCTTCTCCAAAAAAGGATTCAGATGAAAGCAGAAACGTGACATGGTGAGAAAATTATCAAATGGTGTGGTTGCTAATGCACTTATTACTTTTGTGCATGTCTTTTTTGCACTGATAATTTGGGCCTTCAAATTTTAGTCAATGGATTCACAGCTCATTTCAATCTGGCTACAAAGTAGATGAGCAAAGTCAGGCAGCTTGGACTACACAGCTTGTGACACACAGAGAGCAGCAGCAGCTTGGATAAGCTACCACCAGTAAACATGATCTAGATTAGGAGGAATCTGATGTACCAGCCCTCTATGTACTACTTTTTTATTTGTGTACCTTAGCTTGATTGTTTTAGCACTTGTATTCATGGCTGTAAGTGTGCTATACTTATGTTGAAGTGGGCAAAGGAAGCCTAACCTAGGTGTACAGGGGCCAGAATGGCCTAGGACGACCCTATGTAGCCCATTACGTTTCCTCAGCTCGAGTGGCTAGTTCTTGTGCCGTCTCCTGGCAAACAGATTGCTTTAACTTTGTTGTCATCCTGAATTGAGCTCATGGATGGCGGCGGTGACGATGATGACGACAGAGGTGCATAATTTGGCCAAATATTTGCCAAGCTAAGTCAAAACAACAAGGGCATCATCTCTATCTTCTCTATTATATATAATGGACCAATCTAAACTGTGCACCCAGAAAATGCACCCAGGATTTCAACATGATTAAAATCAATAGCTCCTAGTCCTCCCTTGCAGGCTTCAACTTGATTCGATGTCCATTGTCCAATGTTATGGATCTGAAGGCTTCAACGCACCCGCACTGCCCCTGCACTCCCTCTCGCACGCCCCCACGCGATAATTCACCTCGAAACTTATACCGCGATTGCCACGGGCACCGCAAGTTATCTTGACACTACAAATGCAAATGTTACTCGTGCTGATGCACATAATGTCGTTAGCACATAGATCCTGAGTGCTTATCATTCCTAAACTCGTTAATCATACCATGCATATTTAGATAAGGTCATGTACCTGCCTTCTAGAACTACAGCAAACCAACTGAGTGAGCAATGGAGCCTAGATCTTATATATATAAGCTATGTCACTTGTCTTTGAAATGGAGGGCCACGGGGGAGTATGTCTATCCATACTCATGTCCATATGCTTGTACTCTCGAACTCATGTACTACATCTCTACTAGCCATTTAAACCAACAACATACACCTCATCCGAGCATGCATGCTCATTAGAAAGTCATCTATAAATTTAATTAAGACCCACAGCTCTGCAAAGATATTTATATCAAAACTGCCAAAAGCATATGCATGTGCACGCTTGTACTCTGTTGTGACATTGTGTGCCCATTGGGCAGATCAGTTGTGACATTTTGTATTATTGTTTGCACATGATTTGACTGGGCAATGCCTACCAACTTATTTTATCTTCTCCTATGTTGAATGATGCACATGCTTAACCTAGCAGGACGCCAGAGTTCCT
>DXKC01008389.1:0-10438 GCA_031170775.1 Cymbopogon citratus
GACCCCCACCGCGTCTCCTGCCGCGGCGACGGCGGCCACCACGGCCCTCCCCACCCCCGCTCGGCTCGGAGGGAGGAGGATCAAGAAAAGGCGACAGTGGCGGAGCAGCAGCAAGTTGAGGGAGCCCTGGCGCAATATCCTGAAGCGGCGTCAGAAGTGTAGCAGTCGGATCGGACCAGAAGACCGTTGAATGAAGCCCCGGCCCGCCGTCGTGGGAGGCAGCAGGGGGCGTCCTGGGCCCCCCCAACACGCCGCCGTGGAGGCCCCCGCCTGTAGGAGCAGGTGGGCGGACGGGGACGGCAGCCATGGCGGCCAGGGCGGCGGTGTCAGTACCCACGGGCCAGGGTTGGGGCGCCCAGCCCAGGAGGCCCAGCCCACGAGCAGTGGCATAGGCGGCAGTTGCAGCTGCGGCAGTGGCGGCGTCAGGGCCCGCGAGGTTGAGGGCAGGACAGCCCGCGACGGCGGTTTTGGCGCCCATGTGGTTGAGCAGAGGGGCGCCCGCGTGGGGCTCGCCCGCAGGGGCGGCGTACGCGCTCGAAGTGGCGACAGCAGTCATGGCGGCGGCGCCTCCCGCGCCAGCGACGGCGGAAGTCGAGCCCGCCCCAATCGGGAACGGCGGCGGCCATCCGCCGGGGACCGCGCGCGCGCCAGACAGGGGCGGCGGCGGCTGTCCATCTGGCCCCGCGCGTGCGCCAGACAGGGGCGGCAGCGGCTGTCCGCCTGCGCCTGCGGCGTCCAGGACAGGGGAACGGGCGGGCGGAGCCGGGAAGGTGGTGGCGCCGTCCATGGAGGCGACCCAGGCAGCGCCCGCGCCCTGGATCGGGGCGCCCTTGGTGGCTAGCGCGCCCGCCAGGAAGGGGCCTGGAGCGGCGGCGCGTGGGTGGGTGGTGGGGGGAGGAGAGACGGCCCCCTGCGCCCAGGAGAGGGTGGGGAGATGGCCGGCCATGGCCAGCAACGGCGTCTGACGACGCGCCGGCGGCTCCTGGCGGCTGAGCAGGGAAGGGGAGGGAGGGAGAAGGAAAACCTAGCTCGATACCATGTTGGAATTGTGTCTCTCATTCCTTAGCCAAACCCTAGAAGGGTGGCATATAGTAGTCATACATGGGCCCCATGGGCCTAGCCACATGGGCCAATACATATACTCTAACACTGTTTTACATGCCGATAATATTCTCAGGAAAAGTACCTAAATGCAACAACCGCCGATGATCAAAGTTACAACCCTGGACAGGTCATTTTTTACTATACTTGGTGATTAACCAAGTTCCATAAGCAGCTGCATATTTTGAATATGTTTTTCCATCTTGTTTTTTTGGAACAGATGATGGATGGAGCACAAATAAATGTTGATGTTACTGCACCCGGAGCAATAATTGCTCTAGCCTTGATATTTTTGAAGGTATGTTTTCCTAGTCACTTGGAATCTCTCTTTATACTCTTCTCTTTTTTTTTTTTTGGTGCGAGAAACACCTTCTGATATCTGTATTGTTATGGCTGATATTACAGACCGAGTCTGAGGAGATTGCAGCTAGACTCAGTATCCCCAATACTTACTTCGATTTGCAGTATGTGAGGCCTGATTTTGTTATGTTACGCATTATAGCCAGGAATTTAATATTGTGGAGCAGGTAATCTTGTGAGTTCAACTTGCAGTCTTTCTGCGGCTTGTTGACAGTAGCATGAAATGAAACTAAATAATTATGTCATTTTGTAGAATACAACCTAACAAAGGATGGGCTGATTCTCAAATTCCTGAAACAGTCAAGTCTGGTGTTTCCAACATGAGTGAAGGGATTATTGACAGTGATGAATTGGATGCCGAAGCTCTTTTTCAAGCTTATGTTAACATAGTGACTGGAGCATGTATTGCACTTGGTGAGTCTATTGTTTTTTGTGGCAGCTAAGTCACTAACTGTGTGTGCTTCAAATTTCTTGTAATGTTAGTTTAATTAGGTCTTTATGTTGATAACAAACAACCAACAGTAGTCATTGTTATGTGGTTCTCTTGGTCTAGGCGTTGGCTGGACAGTCTCTTATGCTGTTCTACTACAGAAGAGCATCTCCTTTGTTTTATTTTTTTGAAAATGATCTCCTTTGTTTTATTTTCAGCATGGTTTACTTTCCTATGGCTCTGACTGATTGCAGCATAACCTAAGTCAGCGTAAACGTATGCAGTGTCTTGTTGTTTGGTTTTTGTACATAGGCAAGCTGTATATTTGATAAAATTGTGTTTTGCGGTTTACATTTTGTTGCATGCAGTCACATCCACGTTGTAGTTGAGGTTGAGGTCTCACTTTTCCAGTAGAGAGGTATGGGGGATGAGAGTATTTGATTTTTGTGCGTCTTGTGCAGACCTGCAATGTATGATACGACCAAATCTGACGTAGCTAATGCAGGTCTGCTTATTTTCTTGACTGGCCATTTGGTGTAACCAAGTACTCATGAACTGGAATTCATTAGTGCATTGCTGAACACATATTTGGTTAACCTGTAGAAGCCACAGTGGTTTCTCATGGACATATAAGACTCACATTTCTGCCCTTTTACAAGCATAGCCAATTTTTGCAGGACTCAAGTATGCTGGCAGCAGAAATGGTGATGCCCAAGAGCTACTCTACGCTTACACTGTCCATTTTCTAAATGAGGTATGTACATCCAGTTCAACGGTTACTGTAATGGTATATCGGTAATATATTGCTGATTTTTATGCAGATTAAGCACATACCTGTTCGAACATCAAATATACTACCAAAGGGGTTACTACAATATGTTGACCGTGGAACTCTTGAACTCTGCTTACATCTTATTGTTCTATCTCTCTCTCTGGTGAGAAAGTGTTCATGCTTTTTTACATATAATTGTAAAATAGTTTGGCCTCATAATGGTTTGGGTTCTCGAGTGGGTATATATTGGATGGGTTAGAATATGTTTATATTTCCAATGGATTGGGTTGACTGTTGGGTTGAGTGTAATTGGGTTGGATATGGTTGGATTGGGTCCCTCTTTTTTGAATGGGTTGAACGCATGGGTTGGTGATAGGGCTGAGTGAGAACTTGGCGTTGGTGATAGAACAATGACAGCAGTAGAGCCTGATCCCAATGAAAGCGTGCACAACAGTTGGCATTGGGAGTTTTCTATAATATCATATAGCTACATATGATTATTTGTTTGAAATAGGTTGAGTGTACTAGATGCTTTAGCTTAGTATAGGTTAATTTGTCATGGGATTCACATGTTCAACTACATGTGCCAATCAGTACGTTGTAGCTTTTTATTATATTTAATTATTTACAACAAAAAATTCAGTTAATTTCACTAAAAATTTTTAGGTGCGAACGTGCACTTGTAGTTTTAGGGTCTGGCTTTTGGTGTGGGGCCCATATGTTGATTTTATCGCTTTTGATGTGGGTTTCGATCTTGTCACGTAAATTGGCACAAAGTAATTTCATGTCACTTCAAATAATTTCCAACAAATTTCAGTCAATTTTACTAAAATTTTAAGGGATGACCATGAACCTAGTTCCATGGTCTAGCTGTTGATGTGAGGCAACATGCAGATCTTGTCGCGCTAATTAGCACAAAGTAGACCTAAGTATTTCTCGAGCCGGATCGAAAGAAATCCCATAACTCAGACCAGACTCAGTATGCTATTTTTTTTTTCAGGTTTGCCCACTAATAGTCACAGGTTGAGCCAAGAGCAGTGGGCTTAGGCTGGGCCAAAATGGTTGTCAAGCACTAAGTAGTTTTGTGCTACATTTTAGTTCCTGAGTTGGGTTCGACTTTGATTTGGGGCGATCATGCAGCCAACTGGCATGAAGTACAGTCAATTTTGAAAAAATTTAATGCGTGAACGCGAGGTTTTAGTTGCAGATCCAGCTTTTGATGTGAGTCCGCATGTTTTATTCAAACCTGTATCTTCATATAAATATGTTTTATTCAAACTCTACATTTTATGCTATATGGGTTGTAGTACTGAACCCATGGGTTATGCTAGTTTGAGGTGGATACAGAATTACAAATGCAACCAAACAAAACTTGGGGTGGACAAAAAAGTTAATTTGTATGGGTTGGGTTGGGTCAGGGGTGAGTTTCCTATCCATTAGTGCACTCATTACAGATGTTTTTTGTACACATTTGTTAAGTCTTATGGATTTATACATTTTCATTGTCCTAATAAACAGTTATTATCTGCAACTATGTGTTTTGATTTCTCGTCATTTTCCTTTGTAAGGTAATGGCAGGATCTGGAAATTTGCAGACCTTCCGCTTACTGCGTTATCTTAGAGGAAGAATTTCTGCAGAAGGACAAGTGAATTATGGATTGCAGATGGCTGTGAGTAGCCCTGTTTTTTTCCTTATAAACATGCAGAAGAGCTGTGTGTTGTTGCATTCAAAGAAAAATTGAGTTACAACACACCCATACACTCCTAGAAAAACATATTACATTCACACCTTTTGGAGATTAGAAGACAAAAACTGACCTGACCTAGAGCGCACTCCCTTCCTTTCTTGGATACAATTGCGTACATAGTTGGCCCAGCATGCCTCAGGCTACCTGTTTCCTTCTTTGCTGCTGTTTTTTGTTCCGTCTCTTTTGTACAGTTGGTTCTTTTTGGTTTAATAAATTCCTAATGGTGGGGGCTTCCCTGCAGTTGTTCTTTCAAAAAAAAACATATGGGCCTATATTAGATGGGCATTTATATACTTAATATAATAACACACGAGACAGGAGAGAAAAATGGGTGCTGGAGTGTACCATCACTGGCCGTGACTAGTGCAGAGGAGCAGTGGTCGTGTATGCCTGTGGGTGAGGACTAAGGAGTGCAGGGCCACTGTGGAGCAGGTCCAGCCGCCGAGAACCTACACTGCCATCAATGTATCATGCAGGATATTAGGGATGCGGCAGCAGCTAAAAGTCTTAGAACCATCTTCTTAATATATGATGCGCAGTTCTCCTACATGTTTGGAAAAAAAAATCAATGTAAAATTGAAAAAGCAAATAGGTGGTGGAAAATCCTTTGGGATTTCCCTTTGGCCAATACTACTTTTGACCTTTTAGTAGCTTACTATGTGAGAAAATAGACTGATCTCATTTATCACAATGTAGGTAAGCTTGGCAATAGGATTCTTATTCCTTGGAGGTGGGACACACACATTTTCAACTCAGAATAGTGCAATTGCTGCATTATTGATCTCACTTTACCCGCGTTTACCCACCGGGCCAAATGACAATCGCTGCCATCTCCAGGTCATTCCCTTACTTCCATGTCACCTTCATTGTATATCATAGCTTTGTTTGTTTCCAACAAATTTAAATCTCTGTGTGTCACTGTAAATAGGCATTCAGGCACCTATATGTAATAGCTACAGAGCCTCGATGGGTTCAGACGGTGGACGTCGACACAGAACTTCCGGTGTATTGTCCATTGGAAGTGACAGTTGCTGAAACAGAGTATTATGATGAGACAAACTATTGCGAAGTGACACCTTGTCTTCTGCCAGAACGCTCAGTGGTACGTATGGTTGATTCGAGTTATGTTTACTGGTCAAACAGTGTTCTAAATAAACATTAAACCTTTAACATGTACATCATATGTTTATCATTGAACACAATGCTCTAACAAGGTGGAGTAAAATTGCTGACATGTTACACCAATTCATTTTGTCTGAAGTAATGGCATGTAGAAGTACTCAGGATAAGTTCCTGAATAGCCGGTTTGTAGTGGGAGGTAGCCGGTTTGGTCGTGTTGTTTTGTGCTACAGGCACATGTTTGTGTTGGTGTTGTTTGGGTGAGTGTTTTGTGTGTGTTGTATGGCTTTTTTTAGCCAAACTCCTCTTCTCTTAAGGCAATGATATGCAGCTCTCCTGCATATTTGAGAAATGGTGATCCTTGCATATATATTGTTCTATTTGGTATTGATTGGTTCTATTTCCGTAAGCCCTAAGTCATCCTTGCATATATATTGTTCATTTGCCTATATTTTCACCAAATATGGTGGGTTAGGATCGTGTAATCCTAGTTTGCCTTATCTCTAAGGGAGGTTTCTTGTCCCTAAGTAATGTACTTTATAATCCGCCCAGGAGACATAGCAGTAATATCAACTATTGCACCAAATCACCAATTCTATTCTTCCTAAAAGACCATGCAAGTTTAATGTTGGAAGGAAAATTTGTTGTAGATGATATGCAGACCAAAAAAGAATTTGTTGGAGATGATATACAGATCCAAAAAGAAACTACGTGGCAAACCAATTTTCTGTACACTAGACCATAATTTTTGAAGAGGGTTTAATTATGGAAATGTGTAGTGGGAGGCATTCATGATTTTGCAACATTTCATGAAAGTGAGTATTGCTAAAAGTTCCTAGTCATTTTTTTGAAAAAAAAAAACTAAGTTCCGAGTGTTCAACATTATTTCAGCTCCCTGTCTTTTCTTGTTTTATGGTACAGTCAACTTTGATCATGAATTTTACAGGATCACTTTTAATCTTCCCCCTTTGCACTCCTTTTTTTCGAATTTTGGGAAGTACATGGAAAGTGCATAGTTGTAAACGAGGTGGGACAGGCAATAAACTGCTTAATCTGATAGGCTACCTCTGTTGCAGCTTAAGAGCATTCGAGTTTGTGGGCCTAGATATTGGCCTCAGGTGATAAAACTTGCACCCGAAGGTATTGTACTTATCCTGAAATACTTCACAACTAGTCAAAAAAGTTGCATTATATTCTTATCATGATTTTGATATAGACAAGCCATGGTGGAGATCTGGAGACAAGACAGATCCATTCAATGGGGGAGTACTCTACATAAAACGGAAAGTTGGATCATGCTCCTACTCTGATGATCCAATTGGATGCCAATCCTTGATTTCACGGGCAATGCATGAGGTTAATGTTTTGTTACAGTTGTCCAGATATGTATCTTAGTTTCTGAAGTATGGTTATGTTAACTTTTAATTTTACTTCTCTTACATGAAACTTCAGGTCTGTGATGGTCCATCTACTAGTTGCAGTAATCAACCAAACTGCACTAATGATAGCTACTTCAGAGTTGATCAGCTAGTAAGCACTTTCTCGGCCAATCCAAGCTTGATTGCTTTTTCAAAACTGTGTTCCATGTCATGGAAGAGCAGGCAAGTGATTTTTGTCTTATTTCCTTATATCTGCAGAAGTTTGTTGCCTGGATAATAATCACTATGTATAGCATGTCATTCACCCATTTTTACCCCTAAATGTTGTTGTCTTCCAACTGCAGATGCAATAGCAATTTTCAGGAGTTCTGCTCTCAAGTATTGTATGAATGTATGAGCAAAGATAGACCATCCCTGTTACAGGTTTCGTACTGTTAACATCTATATAATTTTTTTGCTGTTCAATTCTTATCAACTAACTTATATTTAATAACTGTCATGTTTCTCTTCCAGGTCTATATCAGTTTTTACACAACAATAGAGCTAATGTGGGAGCACTCGAAGACTCGGCATTTTCCTTTTTATGATTCCCTTTTCCTTCCCAACTTGAAGGTTGGAATGGAGCGCTCTATGCTGTGTGACATGTTGCTCTTTATTGCCAGTTCGGATTTGTTTTGGTCTCTGTTCTTGTTTCAGGCCCAGTGCCAGAAACCAACTAGTTTTTGTTTTTGGGTCACCATATTGCGCGTTTTTTTAAGTTCCATCCTCCCTGCATGTCGATTTCCTATGATTCTTCTTTCCAACTTTTGGTGATTTTCCTATGATTCTTCTTTCCAATGGACAGGTCGCTTTGGCCTACAACGAAGCATTAGTTGATGCTAGAGTCACAAATGGAGGAATTATTCATTCGACATTCTTGGAGTCACTTATGAAGCGAGTGGGAGACATCTTTGCGGAGCTGCCAAACCTCAAGGACAACCTCCATTGTTACTTGAGCAGCGGCAAATGGCCTGACACCCAAAATGACGTGGTGGTCCTCTCCTGGTATCTCCAGTGGTACAATATACCGCCTCCCCATGTTGTAGCTTCTGCAGTTGAGAAGGTCAGGCCCAGAGTCCCTGCCGGTGTATCTATGCTCCCACTGCTTCGCCTCCTGCTGCCAACAACGCACCTTGTGGGACTGATGGAGATTGAGAAGCTCCAGATTGTCATGGGATGCTGAAGGACGAGTGCCGCAAATTCAATCAACGTTGGGCGTCTGTGCATGCGGGTTATTAGTGCAAACACGTAGTCATGGATCAAGGAGCGGTAGCAGCATTGCTGAGTGCACTTGTGATGAAAATCTGCGCGGGAGTTACTAAGCAGTTCTAAATTTATGTGGGTTAGTGAAAAGGGTATATTTGTACAATTGTACTGTTTGTGTTGATCCATGGTCGTGCTTAATTATTTCAGGTTACTGTGTATGAATTATTCATGACGATGCTTTTTTCAGAAGAAGTTAAAAAAAATTAACACATTGTGAGTTGTGACTGCACTAAGTTTCATAGTCCAAGTGTAACAAGTAGAACGCAGCCCAAGGGAAAGTGAAAGAATTTGGGCCAATATTGGGCCAGGAGGAGGGCCTAGCTGCCGCAAGCCGCGGGCAGCTGGCGCCCTAGGTGCGCACAAGGGGCAAGGGGTGCAACCTCGAGCCGCTGCAATCTGTCATCCGCTCGGTTTCCTAAATTGAGTCTCCTAGTAATAGAAATAGTTGGACAAATAAAGTAAAGGGTCAAATTGTAAAAGGAGAGTTCATATTATAAGGATCTCCTAGTTTTCTTAGGAGTCAAACTAGTCCAACTATAAATAGGAGATGTAATCATCTTGGATGAGGCAATAAAGAAAGGGGTCAAACCCTATCTATCTCTCCACCTGCCGTCGCCTCCTGCTAGCCGCGCCGCCGCTGTGCGCGCGCTGCCCAAGTCGTGCCGCCTACCGCCGCAGCCCTCTGCAGTTGCCACGTGTCCCCTGGCCTTAGGCCTCTTATACCTGCCATGGCCAAGATCTCGGAGATTGAAGAGATCCAGAACTTCGCCGCCGAAACTTACCGCAAGATGGATGATCTCCATGGAGAGCTCGCCGCCGTGAACACCCATCTCCAACAGCTAGAGAAAAGGACGCCGCCAAGACAACGCCGACGGCGACAAACGAGATCGAGATTCAACCGGAGGTCACGCACCACCGCGCCAACCATCGTCAACGTCAACCAGCACGTCTACATCCATGTTGGAGGGACGCGCCAGGAGCAGGAGCCAGCACCCTCACGGGCTACTCGGCGCCGTCAACGCCAACCACCGTCCACGTGTAAGGTCGAGATGGCGGACTAGAGGGGGGTGAATAGTCCTTTCTAAAAAAACGCGTTGGCTAGTCAATATAAAAATAGAATTAAATCTATTGGCCTAGCCAAGACTACACCTCTCTATCTATAACCTTAGAAGCACCTTATTTAAAAGATCCTAAACAAGAATATAAGGTGCCGGACTAGCGAGCGCTCTCCTAATTAATTCTAGCTTGCAAGGTCACAAAAACCTAAGCAACTAGTACTTTTCACATCGGGGGAGCACCTACACAATTCTAGTGAGCGAAAAGCACAAAGCCAAACCTAAGCTCACTAAATGCTTAATGACAAGGCTACACAAGCCAAACCAAGAAACTCAAAACACTTAACTAAACAAGTCAAGCAAAGCGAAGGAAATACTTCTAGCTAAGCAAGAAGACAATTAGAGAGCTACACAAGCTAACTAATTGAAAGAGCAACGGCACAAGCACAAAGTATATATATGAAAGTAAATACAAGGCTTGTGTATAAAGATTGCAAACCACCGAGAAGAGTAGGCACAAGTTGACACGGCGATTTTTACCGAGGATCACTTGGTTGCCACCAAGCTACGTCCTCTTGTGTCGACCAATACTTTTGTGGTTCCTCCAGTAATTGGCTCTCCAAGCCAATGCCCCTCAAGGCAAGCCTCCGCAAAGGCACCGCAAGCGAACCCACACACAAGTGCGGTAACTCAATGACACGAGCAATCCAATAGAGTTACTCTTTGCAATCCCCGCGGGGTGAGCACAATACCCCTCACAAATCCTCCTCTAGAGCACCACACAATCTCCTTGCGTGCTTCAACGGAGTCACAGTCCACCAACAGTCTAGGTGATGGCAATCACCAAGAGTAACAAGAAATCCACAATTGCAATCACTATCTAGTGCCACCAAATTGAATCACAAATGTAATGCACACTAGGTTCCAATCCCCTCTCAAATTAGCCCTAGGCTTGAGATGAAAACAAAGGGAGGAGGTGGATCTTCAACCTCTTATCCACACCCACAAAGGGCCCTCAATTCTCTCTAGAAATCTTAGCTCAAATCATGGAGAAAAGAGGAGGAACCCTAGAACTTGCTCTCTAGTAAAATGGAGAGGGAGAGAGCACACTGTATTCTTCTGTTCAACTTATAAACGGGAGGGGCGCCCATCGGCCTCTACTGGTCAGG
>DXKC01008391.1:0-11260 GCA_031170775.1 Cymbopogon citratus
AGATTTGTCTTGAAAAATACTTTCATAAAAGTATACATATATTATTTTTTCATAAATATTTTTATAAAAGCAAGAGGTCAAAGTTGTGTTTTGGAGACCGTATCGCTGTCCTAAACGACTTCTAAATCCGATACGGAGGGAGTATTATCTAGAATATCTAGAAATCTTAGGCTCTTTAATATTAGGGATTATTAAGACATATATTTAGAAATCTTAGCTATGTAATATTAGAGATAGAGATAGGAATATATTTAGAAATCTTAGCCTCTTTAATATTAGAGATAGAAATAGAAATATATTTAGAAATCTTAGTCTCTTTAATATTAGAGGTAGAGATAGAGATAGAGATCTTTGCCTCTTTACTACTATAGAGATTAGAGATAGAGATAGAGATAGAGATAGAGATAGTGATAGTGATAGCGATAGCGATAGCGATAGAGATAGAGATAGATATGGGTAATTAAAGATATGTATACCTACTATTTCTTATTGGTTTCCTAATAACATGTCCTGTCTCATTTCACAAACATCTTTTGTTATAAAACAATATGTTTGCAAGATTAAGGTCATGTTTGGTTCATCAAGAACTAGGGACTAGAGACTAAATTTTAGTCTCAATTAATCCCTAAATTACTAAACCGCTACAGAACGTTGGACCAAAATTTAGAGGGTTTGTTTTTTAAATTTTCATATATTTAGTTATAGTTCTAGATATAGAATTGATTAAATATAGATATTAATATGAGTTGCTATATTTTAGGTGCGTTAATTTTTATATAATAATTATGCATAAACAACTAGCATGCAGTAATAAAGGGACAACCCACAAGAGCAGTTTTAATATTTTTCTAGTCAAACAATGACAACACTGCATGCAGTTGACTGAATAAGGACAAAATACGAGGTATCATAAATAATTTTGACTGAAAAATAATAAAGAATCAGCTCCCCTACATAAAGGAGCTATAGCATTTCTCACCGTCCCCGTCTCATGTGACGGCCATCTTCGGTCACTCATGGACTCTCCTCTGATGGAGCCCCTAGTGCCGAAGGACCACGCTCCGCCGGCCGCCGCCGCCACGCCGTGCGAGCACGGCGGTGCTGGGGCCGACGAGAGCAGCACCGTCGTGGACACTACCAGTGACCCGGCCAGTGCTCTTGCCGACGCCAAGCAGAAGACAAACGACGACGAGAGCAGTGGCGTGGAGGAGGAGGAGATTGGTGACGACGCGGAGGCCGACGACATGGCGGCGCGCATGGGACGCCGCCTGGCGGCGCTGCCGGGGAAGGCTCACGAGAGCGAGCCGTTCACCATCTTCCGCGTGGCGGGGCCGATGCGCGACCGGTACCGGCACCTCTACGACCCACAGATGATCTCCATCGGGCCCTTCCACCGCGGCGGCGGGCGGCACCTCGCCGCCATGGAGGAGCACAAGTGGCGGTACCTCCGCGACATTCTTGCCCGCCCCGGCGGCGCGACAACGCTGGCCACCTACGCCCGCGCCGCGCGCGCCATGGAGCCCCGCGCGCGCCGCCGTTACGCGGAGCCCGTGGCCCTCCCCCCCGCCGAGTTCGCCGAGATGCTCCTCCTCGACGGCTGCTTCGTCGTCGAGTTCTTCCTCAAGGGCCAGGACGGCGCCGTCGAGGACGCGCTCATCGACGCCACGTGGGCGCTGCAGAACGTGTACAACGACATGCTGCTGCTCGAGAACCAGCTCCCCTTCTTCGTGCTCGAACGCTTCTACGACCTCGCCACCGGCGGGCTCGGCCGGGACCACTTCCTCACCAACGTCCTCGTCAACCACCTCACCGTCGACATGACCGCCGGTCCGCGGGACCCGGAGAGCACGCGTCCACCCGACGGCGAGATCCACCACCTGCTTCATCTCTACTACCACTGGTTCCTGCCGGCGGAGGACCGGCTCGGGAGCGGGAGCGGCAATAGCAAGAGCGACAACGAGGCGATGGAGGAGCTGATATCCGATTCCGCGGACGAGCGCACGCCGTGGAAGCTGCCGCCGGCGACGGAGCTGCAGGACTCCGGGGTGACGTTCCGCGCCAAGAAGTCGCCGCGGAGCATGGTGGAGGTGACGTTCGACGCGCGCGGCGGGGTGCTGGAGATCCCGGCCGTGGAGAGCTATACCAACCATGCCATCTTCGCCAACCTGCTTGCGTACGAGCAGAGCCGGGGCCGGTGGGAGCTGCAGCGGCTGGTGAGCTACGTGCTGCTCATGGCGTCCGTCGTGGACGCGCGCCGCGACGTCGAGGCCCTGCAGCGCGCCGGCGTGTTCGTGCGCGGGGACGAGGAGACGGCGGCGTTCTACGCGCACCTCGGGGAGCTCTGCCCGCCGCCCGAGTTCGTCAACAACTGCTACGCCGTCCTGTTCCGCGACGTCCGGGAGTACTGCGGACGCAGCTGGAACCGCCACCGCGCCGTGCTGGTGCACGACTACTTCAGCAACCCGTGGACCAGCATGTCCGCCGCCGCCGCCGTCTTCCTGCTCATCCTCACCGTCGTGCAGACCGTCTACACCGTGCTGCCATACTACAACCCGAATTAACCCCGACGTGAGATTCCCGGCGTTTCGCCGCCGGCCGGCACACAGATCCGGCGTTGTCCGGCGTTGTCCTAGTTTTTTTCCCCCTACAAGACATTATGCGAATAATAATCCTATGTTTTTCCCTTCATTTCTCTGCAATCCAATGGGGATCCATATTATGAACGATAATCCTATGTTTGTTTTCTTTATTTCTCTTACAAGTTACAATCTCTTTGGTTTGTGTCCGATTTTTGATACTCGGCAAAGTTATTTAGACTCGGCAAAGATGTTTCCAATAGTGAAAATGTGGGTTTCAAATGTAGCATATCTATAAGATGATGAGTGATTAGTTGTTAGAGTACGACGTCGGTACGTGTTGGATTATTTCACGTCGTGTATACCGATTATATTAGCGTACGTACCGTGTCAAGTAGTGGTGTGGATCGGATCGATATGGTGGTCGTGTACATGTGTGTTAAAACGCATATCGCATCTGATTAAGCCAACACGCGCCGCCGGCCGAGCCTGTTGGCAGATCGAAGCATGGATTGCGCGGCGGAGGACTCGCCCGATGCGGCTCGGGCCGGCGACGTCAACGTCGACATGATCAGCGGCCTGGACGACGACGTACTCCTTCACATCCTGGAGCTGGCGGCCGACGCGACGGACGCGGCGCGCATGGGCGCGGTCTCGCGGCGGTGTCTCGGGCTCTGGGCGCGCGTGCCCGCGCTCCGCTTCGCCTCTCGCCCGCCGCCGGTGTCGTCCACCACGGTGACCGAGCGGTGCGCCGCCCTGGAGCGGTACATCTCCTTCGTCAACGGCGTCCTTGACCGGCGTAGTCGTAGTAGTACCCAATCCGGCTGCGCCGCCATCGAGAGCCTGGCGATCTCGTGTACCACAGGCTCCGAGCAGCTGGAACAACTGATCATGCCGGCGTTGATCGGTGCCGCGCAAGGGTGGATCCGGTACGCTTCTCAGCAGGGTCTGAAGCGCTTCGTCCTGGATCTAGATTGCCGTGAACCCAAAACGTGGTTCGCCGGCAACAAGCAGCAGGCGGGTTGGAAAAATGAGCTCGTGCTAGTGCTTCTTGACGACGACCTCGGTAGCCCTCGCCCAAGGCTGCTGGAGACCTTGCGTTTGGCATTAGGTGGCGTAAGGCTCCGGCTCCCCGCCGCCGCCACAGCCATGGAATTCGCATCGCTCCGGGATCTCTCGCTCGAAAGGATCACGATCGCTGGCGGCAGCGGAGGTCACCTCCTTGCCCGCCTCGTGTCGTCGGCGAGCTGCCCGCGCCTGCAGAAGCTGCGCTTGAACAAGGTTTGGCTCGATTTCAAAGAAGAGCTGCGGCTCCACGCCGACGTGCTCTCGGAGCTGTGGATGGAGGAGGTCCATTCAATGTCGCTGGAGCTGAGGACTCCTAGCCTCCGGGTTCTACACATAGCCAAGTGCTTCCACAAGAAGGCGATTAGGATCTCGGCACCGAGGCTTGAACAAGTTGGACTCTTCTTTCAACTAGGCTGGCCGCCGCCGGGATGTCTTGACATCGACGGGGACTCGCCGCCGTGCATGCGGAGACTCAAGCTCGGCCATGGCTGTCATGACCAAAACAATGGCTTGCACTACGGCGAGGCCGAGAACCATAGTAGCACACTACTCCTCAGGCCTTGTTTAGTTCCCAACTTTGGAGAAACACTGTTTCGGCACTGTAGCAATTTCGTTTGTATTTAGTAAAAATTATCCAAACGTTGATTAATTAGGCTCAAAACGTTCGTCTCGCAAAGTACAACCAAACTGTGCAATTAGTTTTTGATTTCATCTACATTTAGTACTTCATGCATTTGCCGGTATTTTGATATGACGGGGAATCTTCTTTTTACATAGTGAATTTGGAAGAACTTTTTGAAAACTAAACAAGGCCTCAATCACTATAGCTCCATCACTTGCCTTGATGTCACTCTTTCTGGTCGAAAGGTACATCTCATCTCATCTCACACAAATATGGCACTACTAGCTAGTTTCTCTTGAACTTTCAGATGATATATCAGATTCTATATCATTTTTGAGTTTAAAAAATTAGCAAGTTCACGGTCATTTTTCATATGAAATGCAATACTCTACCGCTTCAAATGTCCGTTTTTTTTTGGAAACGGTCGGCAGAAGCTCTGCCAAACTTATATTGATATAGAAGGAGGTCCGCACTTTAGCTCCTATGTTTTCTTTCTTATTAGACTTGCATTTTGGTTCTACTTGCTTGATTTCCACAGATTTGTTACCCTCCTTTAGCAATATTCAATTTATCTATTGCCTCGTCGGAGCATCTCCAACAGTTCCCTAAAAAGAATTTGGCAAATCTTGTGTTTTGCCAAGTTAAAAACCAATTTGGGGAGTTGAAAAAAAGGCTTTCTCCAGCAGTTTGGCATTTTAGGCTTGGCATATTTTAAAAAGTAGGCCCACCCTACACTTTTTTCCACCTTGTCGATCCTTTTATGTTTCTCCCGTGACCGATCGCCGCCGCCGCGAGTTGAATAGTCGCGCGATCATCGTTCTACTTGTTAATCTGTTCATTACTGGCTAGTCTTATCATAGGAACAGTACAGACAGCACGATCTAGCAGGAGTACTACTACTGTAGGTTCACGCCACATTGTTTGATTTGTCGTCTCTTCACCAATCATTTGCTTACCAACCTGTTTAGCAACAGAAAAGCAGACAATCGAAGCAGAGAACTGACAAGCAGACAAGCCAAGCAGCAGGCGAATCAACGTTGCATTTCACCAATCATCACGCGATGCCAAGTCGTGGCTGGCGCGCATATATGCGCGCGGATACGCCGCAGATGCCAAACGACGGATTTTGCGAAACAGTTTTGCAAAACTGCTGGGGCACATATTTTTGATTTTTGGCAAAATTTGTGAGATGCCAAGTGGTTTTAAAAAACTGCTGGAGATGCTCTCAGTAACACTTACTTTCTTTTAACTTTGATCAAAGGTATTCGAGGAGGACGTGGAATTGATTGAAGGTAGGATACCGCACCTACCTCATATAACATCTTTGACCGTTAATGTTTCTCTTTCATTTGAGCGGCATGACTTTGGAATGGGCGTGGCAAACCTACTTACGCGATTCAGCAATCTTAGGCACCTCAGCTTGCATTTCCCGTTCTTCCTCACCTTGGTGAGCACCCACAAGACTCATCCTAAACTCATTTTGGTCTTATTCAGTTCTGTTTTGTAGATGCTTCCTCTCTTCAATCTATGCATTAAACCTACATATTTTGTCTGTGTACGTTGCTACATATGTTGTCTGTGTTGCAGCACCATAACTTAAAAGCTGGATTAGGTCTCGAATGCAAGCACCAAGACTATTGGACATCGCATGGTATCTCCATGGATCACCTACAGGAAGTAGAGCTTAGTGGATTGACAGGAACAGACTGTGAACTCTGGTTCATGAAAGCTGTGCTCACGAGTGCCAAAGGACTCCGTAAAGTGGCTATAGGTTTCAATCCAAAGTGTTGGCAACATCAGGGCAAGATGGATGCGTTTAAGCGTATGCTTCTTGATGAAGGAATGCAGACTTCCCAGCATGACGCGTTTATGCTTCATGCATGCATGAATTTGTGAGTACATGGTGGAATGAAACTTTTGTTGAAAAATAAAACATGCAGTTTTGTTTTATATATTCAAATTCAAAGGTGTCGATATTCTTTTCGATGATGGTAAAGACGTTTTCTGTATTGGACTTGCGTAGGGCCACCAAGCGTGGTCTCACATAGTTTGTCTCAATTTATTTTCATTTGGTCGGTTATATCTCATTTAATTTACTTTGCTTTGGTTTGTGACAGATTTATATATTTACCCCCAAAAGAACAGCACAAGATTGCCACAAATAATAGGTTACAAAGGAAATAAAACTTTTTTTTAAAAAAAAACATAGGGTGTAAAGGTTGATTTCCGCTGATCTGAAATCAACAGACTCTCAGAACTAGAACCTTACTAGTACTAGTACCAAAATAGAGGGGGCTAATTGAGTTTTCTTAACCTATTAGAACAAAAGAAGTATAGCTAGTTCTCAACTCGTTGTATCCTAAACTGTGATCTTGTTACCAGAAGTCTTGTACACTAGCGCATAGAGGAACAATTAAAATGGTTAAGCACCAGTCCAAAAGAAGTCATTAAATTAAAAAAATGAAATTTGTAGACTGTGAACAAAGTAGTCTCATTTTTCTGAATTGGCAACGTAAAAACAGAATCCATAAAAAATACAGATATACAAGATAAAATGTAAATACAACAAAATCATGTAATTCATCAAGCAATCTACCTCTGTTTAACTGTAGCTTGTTTCATTTATCCTGGCTCCTATATAACCAAACAACGCATAACATTTTTGAAGCATGTGTAGAAACCCAGAAACGATAGGCATATGTTGGAGACTAAATGGCTACAATAACTGTTAAGAACCCAATGCAAAAATCCAAGAAGAGGATACTAGATTTAGTAACTAGCCGACAATGCATATTCAAAACTACAGAAAAGTATATGAACATCTGAGCTAAAGTAGATGGTAGGCAGGTTACAATTTCAGTATAATACTATGATCCATCTCCAGAGCGGAACATTTATTCTTGTTATCACCTATTGGGGATGAAAATGTGAACTACAACCACTGAAACTGTGCAGCACTGTTCAAGCATTATTTCCACATAATGCTCTCAGACATTGCAAGTTCAGAATCTTGATACACCAATGCAACCACTTCAAGTCACCAGAACACATCAAACCAAAAAACAAGAGGTGTTCCCGAGAAGTGCGGCCACTTATCATCCCAATGCTATTGTTAGAAATCTTGGCATTTCGCTACGCTACATCAATATCTGGGTGCCGCAACTCCATCGCCGCTGAATTTGTAGGGAACAAGTAAAATCAGTGATACACAAGGCAACAAATTGCGGTTTTGCAAGTGTTGAAACAATTAAATATTTGTAACAAGATAAGGCAGTGTATTGGTAGACAGCAAAAAAAACTGTAATGTCTGGAATGTGAACCGAAGTTTCACTACTGAATGTTCTCATAGTACGTATACAGCCAAGACATTCAATAACTAGATCAATTTTCACAACTGAATGTTCTGATAGTACGTTTACAGCCGGTAACAAGATCATAACATTGAGGCAATTTGCTTGGAGCTGCAGCGCTGCTTGCTTGAGGAGAGGAAGAGAGAGAGGTGGTGTGCAGAAAGAGACTTCAGTGGTAGTATCATCGAAGTCAGCTTATGTAAGTGTTCATGTTGGTTGTCTTCTTTTATATTGTTTCCACCATATTACAATACATGGTACATTATTGAAACAAATGAGAATTCTCTTCACTGGAGGTAAAATAAAATGATGCCCCATCCATCTGTATTACCCAAATGCAACAGGCCACTTATGCCCTCTGTCTGATCTAACAGATAGATCTTTTTCTAATACTCCGTCCAAATTTAGGATTGACAGTTGCATCTCAATTATCATGGGTGTTGGGGCGATGTATTGTTCTTTGATTTTTTTGATAAGGGAAGCTTTATTAATTTTAAGATCGTTACATCGAGGTGATACAAAAATCTTGAAATACTCCTGGCCTCTGCATATCTAAGATGCACACAGCCTTACAATAGAAATTTAAGAAAACACTGACACACTAGTGACATTCAATCCATAGACTAGACTGCCACCCATATGCCCGGCTAAAAAACTCCCTGGCCGCCTGCGTCAATCGTTGAGATGCCACTGCAACTAAATCCTGAGATGTTGGCTTCTGCAGGATAACCCATGTACGCATCCAATGAATAATCGAATAGATAACCTACAATGGAGAAGTATTGTGTTTCTTTTCAAAAACTATATCATTCCTGCATAGCCAAAGCGACCAACATGTAGGTGCTGCCCCTAACAAGGCTAAAGATTTTAGTTCTTTACTAAGACCGCATAGCCAAATCCCAAACATATTTGAGACACTACTTGGTTGAGGCAAACCTGAAGCCGCATGAATAACTGACCAAACAGCACGAGTAAAACGACATTCAAAGAACAAGTGCTTAATTGTCTCATCTTTATGACAAAAGCAACATTTGTTACCGTGCCAATTCCGTTTAGCTAAGTTATCTTTAGTTAGCACTACACCTCTATGCAGGTACCACAAAAAGATTTTGATTTTCAATGGAACTTTTAATTTCCAAAGTTGTTTATTGATATTAGAGGCATCGTTATGGATCATAGCTAGGTAGTAGGATTTAACTGAGAACTGTCCATTAGGATGTAAGTTCCAGTGAAATTCATCTTCATCTTCGCTTAGCACAATATTAGTGATACGTGGAAGTAAATCACTCCAAGCCACTAATTTGTCTCCGATCAAATCTCTTCTCCATGATATAGCAGGTGGGGAGGTGTTTAACACTTCTGCTATAGTTTCTTGCTTGTGGCGGGCTATGTTGTAAAGACAAGGGTATTGCTCGCGTAAGGTTCTGTGTCCCAGCCACCTATCCTCGCAAAATCTTATCTGTGATCCATCAGAAACTCATGTTTAACCTTCATGAGGCTAGCCCAGAAATGTGAGTCCCCATTCTTCCATTGTATTTGAGAGAGAGAGGCTTTGAGCCTAGATATTTGTTGCGTAATAATTGCTGCCAAGTACCATGTGTTGCGAGCAATTTAAAAAGCCACTTACTGAGAAGGGCTATGTTCTTGATGTCTAAGTTATGAATTCCAAGTCCACCTTGGTCTTTGGGTTGGCACAGAATGTCCTATTTGACAAGTCTATATTTGTATTTTTGTTCATCACTTTGCCAAAAAATCTTGATCGGAAGTAATCAAGCTTTTTAAGAACTCCCTTCGGGATCGCAAAAAAGGACATTATATACATAGGTAAGCTACTAAGAACTGAATTAATCAGTGTCAGGCGCCCACCAGTTGATAGGTGTTTTCCTTTCCAGCTACTTAGTCTTTTTTCAAAACGTTCTTCAACTCTTTTCCAATCTGTATTTGATAGTCTCATGTAATGTATAGGAATACTCAAATACTTCATAGGAAAAGTTCCTTGATTACAACCAAAAAGCTCAGTGTATTGGGGCAAGGATTCTTGGGCTGCTCCAAAGCAGAATATTTCACTCTTATGAAAATTTATTTTAAGCCCTAAGAGTTGCTCGAATGCACAAAGTAATAACTTCATGTTGCGAGCCTTTTCCAGGTCATGATCCATAAAGAATATTGTATCATCGGCATACTGTAGAATAGATAAACCTCCATCCACTAGATGTGGTGTTCCTTGATGATAGTGGATGGTCTTTGAATCACTTTTTCATCTTGTTTAAGAATTTTTCGAATTGAGTGACTCAAGCTGCTGTATTGTTAAGAAACCTTCATGTTGAAGCCGCTGCTGCTTTTGCTGTACCTCTGGATCCCCATACAGTGAGTAGACTCATCTTATCACCTGATGTAGTGCAGCTTGAGAAGTAACTAAAGGATTAGCAGTTTTAAAGAGCTTCTGGTAGATAGCTGTCATTCCTTTAAGTCTGAATTCTCCATTCCTAGGCTTGTTGATTTATTGTTGCAAGAGAAATAGAATGGGCAGAATGTAAACCTGAAATGATTTGATCATTTGCCTCAGGTCCTAAGAAGGCCCCCACAGAACAGAGAAGCTGCTCTCCCTTCGTGTCAACATGCGGGGGCATTTTTCAATCTTGCGTTTCTGATACATAGAGCCTGCAGCTTGTGTAATGGACATTTGTCTTCTCGTCTGAGTAGAAAAAAGCCCAGGAACAATCATACCGTGACCCCTGTTCTGAAGATGCGTGTGTGTGCAGTTCTAACACTGCAATGCCTGTCCTGTGGAGTCTGTGAAAACATGCAATGTGTCCCAAGTCGATCTGCTAAATGCTAATACAAATTAATGGAATACACTTTTGGTTCCCCGTTCATTTCTTGTCCTTTCTGCATGCAGACATTTTCTACTGGCAGTGGCAGGCCTTAGAGTTTGAATGAAAACGGGCATTGCAGTTACAGAGATCGAGTCTATGGACAAAAAGGAGGCACTTCTTTTTCTGTCAGGCCTTGTTTAGATCCTAGGCAAAGGACTACTTTTTTCACTCTCTCTCCATCACATCATCATCACATCAATCTTTGGCCGCATGCATGAAGCATTAAATATAGATAAAAATAATAACTAATTGCACAGTTTGATTATAAATCACGAGACGAATCTTTTGACACTAGTTAGTCTATAATTGGATACAAACGAAAGTGCTACAGTGTTTCGGAACTCTAACTTTCTAACTTTCTACCCAATCTAAACACGGCCCCAGTTATAGATTGCGTGCGAATTGCTATCGAGAGACTTTATTATAGGTAGAAATAATTTGTCAAGAAACCTTGTTGACAAGATTGATCAAACCCCACGAAGAGATGATGAACCCATTTAAAAGTAGGGTCTTTTGTGCAACTGCCCCTATTCTGGAGGCCAATTGCTCATTTGCCCCTATTTTTTAAACTTTGCTCATTTGCCCCTGTTTCTTGAAAACGAACTGGCCGTTTGCCACTAGTTTCAGCCACCGTGAGATTTGGACCAAAAAATAAATAAAACAAAAGAGAAAAAAGAGCAAAAGACAGAAATACCCCTTATCCCTTTCTTTCTCCCTCACTCATTCTCTTCTCTCCCTGTTCTGTTCCTCTCGAAGCACAGGCCCGGC
>DXKC01008395.1:0-14443 GCA_031170775.1 Cymbopogon citratus
CATTTATTTATTTAAAATGTACACGTACAATATAAATATATTTACTGGCCATTGATAGTGTCCAATGAAGAGAATAAATATGAAATTTCTGTTATTTAAAACAAAAATGTTGTACTAGTCCCTTCGCAAAATAAAAAAATAAAAGGGAGAGAAAGAAAAGTAAAAAAACAGAAATTTTGAAAGAAACTGATGAAAAAAATAACGGCCCACAAGAAGCCCGTGCGGTTTTTTTTTTCCGCCGTCGATGCATAAACAACCTTCCGTCCGCTGCATCCCTCTTCACTCCTCGTTCTGTCTGTCTCTCGTCTCGCTCTCAGCCGACTGCTGGTGCGCCGCCGCCGACGCCCTAAGCAGGTGCCTTCGCTGGTCTCTTCGCCGGCGACGAGCACCCACCAGGTACTCCCACGGCTCCACCCCTCCTCCTCCCTTCCCTAGAAGCTCAAAATCGAACCAAGGGCTCGTCCGATCGAACCATCAACGTTGGAGAGTTCGAACCGTAGGTGTCGGAGTGAAAATCCATGTCCGCAGATGATGCGAACCGAGCCATATAGAATATCATTGGCGGTGCAGGACGAGAGAGCAGATACGAGGATGCGGAAGAGCTGTTGGCGCGCAATGGGTAGAGAGATGATTTTTTAATCGCACTTAGACCCTACAAAACCACGTTTACACTGGAGCCGTCGAACTCTCATTCGGTTCTGGGTTGCGTGGATTTGCTAAGCTGAGCACCGAAACCCTAACCTAAAGCTATTTAACTATTTGATTTGACAAGCCTCCTAACTTTGAAGTTAGGGTCCTGTTTTTTTCTGATGATTGATGCATGTGTCATGTGTGTGCTTCTATCCGTACTGTTGAATCTGGTAGGTTTGCCAATTGGGTGACGACAGGTGGCTACCACCTTGCATCCCATTCTGCACAGCGTGTTATTTGCTAGTTCATGGATTTTGCAGCCAAACATTTGCTTATTGTGCTTTGATTATGCTCATGGTCTGGATTCTGGTGTCTCTGATGGGAGGATCATTTATTCTAATGGCATAGTATCTGCATCATACTACTTTCTGTGATTTCCTTACTTCCCAGATTGGAGTTGTACATATTGTTAGTGGGTCAGAGGAAGTATGTTTCGATGCTCTGGGATTTCCTTATTACTAGTCTTATGTCACTGAGTTTTGATACGTCAATATAGCCTTTAAGAACATGCCAGCTTGTTCCCCCCATGTTTTCAAGCTAACTGCAACTTCCTTTTTTGAATAAGTGGTACTGTGATTTCGTACAGATTATGCTGCATAAGGTTATTTTTTTACTTGAAAGCAAATTCAAGTATAAATAAATGGGATTAATATGCATCAAATTTATTAAAAATTTAAAACTTAGTGTTAACTGTTAAATGTTAACATGGTGTGTGTACGCCATTGCATGTGATTGGTTATATATCATTGCTTCATATTCTCCTCACAGTTTCTAGAATCTAGAAGTATGAGTCGGGTGCTGTGGCTGCGATCCCTAAAACCCAATCATGGCTGCCTTCGAAACCCGAATGTGAATATAAGTTTATAATTCTCATTCTTTATGCTTGTACTTATATATCCACTTAGATTAGTGTACTGGGGTATTTTATTATATAGGAAGCTGGGGTATTTTCTTATATAGGAAGCGGTCCATACATGTGCACTGAGGTATTTTATTATACAGGAAACTGGGAAGTGGTCCCATACATTAGAAATTTGTAGCCAAATGCACGTGCACTGGGGTATTTTGTTATACAGGAAGCTGAAATGCCTTGTTATTCTGTGGGTTGCTTTCTAAAGTGCTAGATCAGCTAGATTGGTGTAAAGGTTTTGTCCTGGAAGTTGTATACTGTCTTCAGTAAATGGTCATTATTTATGGAATAGGAATAATCTGTAGTTAGTAGGTTCCATTTTCCATTGAAATCTGAGAGTACGATCAAGAAGTAAGAGTACTGCAGTAGCATGTTTTATCGGCTTCAGCAACCTGAAGGAAACAATAATTTGTATTGAATTAAAATGTTTGATGTGACATGTGAGAGAAGTATTTTACATATCATACTGCTAGAATATACACAGGTTGCAGTACATAGTTCTTTTTTGCATGAACTTCCTTTCTTTCAGGCATAGGTGGCCAAGTTTTGCCCCATTATAGTTTAATTTACTTGTAGTACAGTAAAAATGAAAGCCAGTGACGGCTTAGTTAAAATAGATGCTAAAGTTTTTACTTGTCCCTATTTTCCTTTGCCTAAACCTTGTGCCTCCTGTTGTGCTTTCTATTTTTTCAATAGAAATGTTCATGATGTGGAAAATGTTCACAACGTACATGTATTCATTGTGATGCCAAGAGCTAGCAATGCAAATATGCAACTAATATACATACAGTTCATTTATATGTTTTGGGGCATGAGAACTTAATGCAGTTTTGTGTAATGCTCTGATTTTTGAAATTTTGAAACAAGTGATGTATACATTTATTCTTTTTATTTATCATTCTATTGACCAGAGCTCTCTTTCAAAAACTAGGAAAGATGGTGCAATGTACTCAACCTCCTCCCCATTTAAAGCTCCCAGAGGGTAAGATCACAGAACTGACAAATGATGAGAACCATGATTCGCCGCCAAAAACTGAGAAAAGGACAAGGATGCACCACATTGAGAGGCACAGATCTTGTGTTGTGACCTTATCTGACATAGAAATTAATGGTCTGCAACCTCGTCGTCTGCTCCAGACCATTGAGAAAAGCCCAGGAGGAGGATCACAGTGTTCGCTCCATGAAGAAACACCTACAGATACTAATGCATCACAGAGGCATGCAATTGCAGATGCTGCTTGGGAAGCCCTCAAAAGGTCAATAGTTTACTTCAGAGGCCAGCCAATTGGGACTGTTGCCGCAATAGACAAGTCTCAGGGGGCAGCACTCAACTATGACCAGGTGACCTACTGACCTTTTTATGTTTCCAGTTAAAGTGTTGGCAATGCTGTCTAAAGATTTCATGCTATTTTCATATTATTCTATACACCCTTCTTTTACTGTCAGTTTTGCATCTATCATTATTGTAAATGGCAGTCCAAATCCTGATGGTGATTATTCATGTGTACATTTCAAAAGTACATCATAGCTATCTCATGCATGAATTATCTCATTGTGCCTAGGCATGCAAAATGATCAGCAATGATTTATGTTTTTTTTTTCTGTACATTGGTACAGGTTTTCATGAGGGATTTCATTCCTAGCGCATTGGCTTTTCTTATGAAAGGAGAACACTTGATAGTGAAGAATTTTCTGGTAGAAACTGCACGCCTTCAGTCAAGGGAGAAGATGGTTGACCTTTTCAAGCTTGGTCAGGGTGTGATGCCTGCAAGCTTTAAGGTGCATCATTGCAACCCTACCCAGAAGACAGAAAGCTTACTGGCTGATTTTGGTGAAACTGCCATTGGGAGGGTTGCTCCTGTTGATTCTGGCTTATGGTGGATTATTCTCCTTCGTGCTTACACCAAATGGACAGGGGACAATTCTCTGGCTGAAAGTCCTAACTGCCAAAGGGCCATGCACCTTATTCTCAGGTTGTGTCTCTCAGAGGGATGTGATACTTCTCCAGCGTTGCTTTGTGCTGATGGGTGCTCCATGATAGACCGAAGAATGGTAGCCTGCCCACCTCAATCTAGCTACTTCTGTTTTCTTGTACCTCCTATGTCTGACTACAAAATTATCATTCAGTTGCATCCTTGCAAGTCCTGTATCATTCATAACTGAAACTGCTCGAGCTCATATGAAAATATATCGATACTTTGGATATTTTCCCCTCTGGGTTCTATAGGAGGAACCATTTATAGTATGATGTTATAGCTATTAAAATCAGGACCAAATACTTGGAACATAAGAGGATTGTGAACATTAATAATGGTACTAGGTAGTGTATGGGTTTTGCAAACATACAGGGTGCATGTAGTTGTGATTTGTGAATAACAGGATAGTTTGTTTTGCTGTCAGCGAACATGTTGTCAACTTATTAAGCTTCTCTATGCAACTGTTAGTTGTTTTAGTTTGATCATGTTCTTTGTTCTTATTGAAGGTATTGTTAATTCCCAGTGGTTGTTCTTTTGAACGTAACCAGTGGTTGACTACATATTCATCTTGTGGAAAACCTAGAAAATTTACTGACCATTTTGATGCTCTTGGTCCTGAACAGCAAGTTATCTAAATGCTTGAAAACCTAGAAAATTTACTGACCATTTTGATGCTCTTGGTCCTGAACAGCAAGTTATCTAAATGCTTGTCTTGAACATTTGTACATGTTTATCATGCACCTTGTTTATTGAACTATTGATTGAAATCTGTGCAGGGCATATATGGCTACCCAATTGAAATCCAGGCTCTCTTTTTCATGGCTATGAGATGTGCCCTAAGCTTGTTGAAACATGACTCTGATGCTGACTTTGTGAACCACATCACAAAACGAATCCAAGCTTTGAGCTACCATTTGCACAGTTACTACTGGTTAGACTTCCAAAGACTTAATGACATATACCGCTACAAGACTGAAGAGTACTCACAGACAGCTTTGAACAAGTTCAATGTGATACCCGAATCAATACCTGATTGGATATTTGACTTCATGCCTAGCCGGGGTGGATACTTCATTGGTAATGTTAGTCCTGCAAGGATGGATTTCCGCTGGTTTTGCTTGGGCAACTTCATTGCAATTCTGTCATCATTGGCAACCGGGGAGCAGGCTGAAGCAATACTGGATCTCGTGGAGGAGCGCTGGCAAGAGCTCATTGGTGAGATGCCACTCAAGATCTGTTACCCTGCAATGGAAAATCAGGAATGGCAGATAGTCACTGGATGTGACCCAAAGAACACCAGGTGGAGCTACCACAACGGAGGGTCGTGGCCAGGTGAGAGTGCTTTAGGTGAACTTGATTTGTAGAAGTAGGACTGCTTTATGCTGTTAAACATTCTTGCCTTTTTTTTTTTTGCATTTTATGGTTTAGGAAGTAAACACTTACATTTCAAATTGAGTAAACAAATTAGATGGGTAATTTGCTGATATGAACCTCATCTTTTGGGTTTAAAAAATCAATAAGACTGAACATTGTTTGTCGATATGAACATATTTGTGTTTAGCAAAGCTGTACTTGCATAATCTACTGACCAACTTCTGTTGCATAATCTACTGACCAACTTCTGTTAGAGAAGATAATATATATGGATGCTGAAAACTGTTGTCTGTTGGAATAAAGCAATCTAGGTTTGTGAATATGAACAGTCCATTTGTTGATGAATTTATATCGAGACATTCTTCACCCTGCATTAAGCACCCCTTTTATATGGCTTGGACCCTTTAGCTCTGGTTGCTGATGGCTGTGAGATGCGTTGTGCATTATGTGGTTTAGGAAATTAGTATTTCATTTTTGAATCGAATAAATAGATGAGATATATGTCAATCCAAACTTAATTTTAACAATATGACCTTAGTTTGTTTACTGAAAATTTCATATTTGAGGGGAAATGTGTTATGCGTATTCTGCTGGTAAAAGGGGTATATGTAGAAACTGAAGGCTGTATTATCAATCAGAAGGGAATGTTTATGAATGGCCATTCCATTTGGCAAATCGAATTGATATCTTTGCATCATTCACTCTGCATCAGCATCCATTTTAGTTATGTTGCCAGTGGCATTGCATTTTTTGACAATGCATTCAGCTTACCAGTGGCATTGTTATCTCCTCTGTTTAACCCCCAGTGCAAATGTATGTTGCTCGTGCAGTGCTGCTCTGGCTGCTGGTGGCGGTGAGCGTGAAGCTGGGGCGCCCTCACCTGGCACGGAGAGCCGTGGAGCTAATGGAGCAGCGGCTGGTGAAGGACGACTTCCCCGAGTACTACGACGGCAAGGCAGGGCGGTACGTGGGGAAGCAGGCGCGCAAGTTCCAGACATGGTCCGTGGCCGGCTACCTGGTGGCCAAGATGCTCCTGGACGACCCCTCCCACCTGCGGATCGTGGCGCTGGAGGACGACGGCCACTCCCGGGCTCCCTTCCTCAAGCGCTCCAACTCGTGCCCATGATGCCCAGCGGCGCCGCGCCGACGCATGCCACGCTGCCCTGTTTGCCCCACACCGAGACTACGAGTACAGCCACAGGTTTCGTTGTGAATGGAACTCTTCTGAATTCTCGACAGCAGGAGGATAGTGAAGGAGAGGATAGATACTTACCCACGCATTGCTGACCACGCGGTGCAGTGCATTCTTCGTCCAGACAAGTAAAACGAAGTAGTAGTAGTGATGTCTTGTTGCGTACGTGCTACGAAGAGGAGGATGATGATGACAGGATACCGAGTATTATGTATGTAGGTACTGTCCGTTCGTTCGCCAGATCAGATGCTGATAAACTGGTGAAGATTTTGGTAGGTCAGGTTAGTGCTGCGTCCGGATGCGGAACTCTGAACCATCTGGTAAAACATGCGGAACTCTAAACATCTGGTGGTGCTTGAAGGAACCGAAGGGGATAAAAAAGCTGTTTTTTCTCCATCTTATTTCGTCTGCTCCGAGACTGATCGTACGGCGTTCGTGTTCGATTCGAAGAAATGTCTACATGTATCGATCTGTCATCTGTACGTACGCACCCAACCCAACCCATGCCCACTCGCCACTGATCTCCAATCTTTCTGCATGAACCATCAACCGAGGAAGAAGACATGCCAGCTGAAGAGGAAGAGGAAGACGAAGACGAAGACGAACACAGACACACACACACACACACACCAACACAGCTTTTATTCTATCATTGAACACTCCGCTGAAATCTCCGGTAATCCTGCTCGATCAGTACCGGGGTCCTATAGGAATCTCTTCGTCTTCACAGTTCACACACCACACGCCTTCGGCGAGTGAAGCTGAAACGAAACGACCCTTCACTCCCGCCGCCCCCACTCCCGCCATGTCAGGGAGTGGTAGCTAACACTGCACAGATCTAGGTGCAGTGCAGTGCAGCTGGCCGCTCCCTCTACGGCCCAAGCACAGGGAGGCCCGGCGACCGCATGAGGCGCGGACGCGCCGGCCGAAAGCGCAAGCGCGCCGGCCCTCCTCCGCTTCTCGGTGAGTCGGCAGCCGTGGGCGGCGGGGACGCGTCGCGGCCCCTCGCCGGGGCCGGCCGGAGTTCGCCGGATCTGGTGGACCTGTCCACCACGGAGGTGCACGCCGGGAAGGGCACCGCGATGGCTGCGCTTGCCCCGTCTCATCCGCGACGTACCCGCGGCATCACTCTGCAGGAAGGGCGTACTACCCTTAACATCGGCGAATGCTCCCAACCACCTGTCAATCAGGTGTGCTCTTTGGTATTGGTAGATTAATCTCACTTGTTATGTTGTAGTAAAAGATTAGTTTTAGACCCTGACGAGGAGGAGTGGAGGACTGTAACGAATAGTCGAATGTTACTTCAGCAGTATTATTTTAATTGTGTTATTGTTACTCTTTGGTAGTTTAATCAACATATTAGTAGGGTATTACCTCAACATATTATAAGTAGAAGATAAATAGGAGTCTATACTTTTAATAGGATGCATCAGAGTATAACGGAGAATGGCTGTTAAAAGTGATAAAAGTAAAAAGATTAGTGCCGAGGGGTAGAGTAGAATCCTACTTCTATTGTGTTATTACTCTTTGGTAGTTTAATCTCAGCTATTATGTTGAAGAAATCCAAAAAGAAACTATATTTTTTCTTTAAACAGTATACCCCTGTTTGTCTTCTCTACACCGAACCGATACGTTTGACTTGAAATGGAACATCATCACATCTGATCTGAGATATCTCGTTCTGTATGCACATATGCTGACTTGTCACTAAATTCAATGTTTCTTTCTTTGCTGCATGGATGCTATGAATCAGAAGAGGAAGAAGACGTGCCGGAACAGGAAGGGGAGTACAAACACAGACACACCGCCAGCAGGAGAGCCTATCCCAGAGCTGTCTGGCGAGATTGTTTTGGATATTCTAGCTCGGCTCCCTGTCAAGTCCCTCCTGCAGTGCAAGTCGGTCTGCAAGGGCTGGCGAGACATCATCACTGACCCCTTCTTTGTCCGTGCACACCTCCAGCGCTCGACCTCCAGATGTGAGCAGGATCCATGCCTCCTCATCACCCCACACACCATAGTCCGCCATTTCGTCTCCAATCACATCCACTTCTACCAGTGGCAGCAAGGTGCTTCGATGGCTACTCTGGTGCACGACAAGGACTTTGGCAGTGAATTCAGATCCACTCACTGCTTTGTGCAATGCGATGGTGCTCGTCCCCACAGACACCAGGCTTTACCTCTTCAACCCAGCCACGAGAGAAACCATCACACTGCCAGATAGCGATAGTAACCGGCACCGCAGCATTATCCGGGACTGCGGAAGCTGTGCTGGCCTGGGACTTGATCCGCGCACAGGCAAGCACAAGGTAGTCCGGGCCTTCTACCGGTCGATAGATCCTGACACAGGCTTGGGAGCAGACATGGGGATGGAAGTGTTTACCGTCTCAGGCAACAGCAATGGCGGCGGCACTGCTTGGAGGGAGATAAAGGATGATCTTCCATACCCTGCTGGATACTGGAATACCGGTATGGCGGTTAATGGATTCTTGTTCTGGCGCCTCGCTCTTAAGCACCCTTACCTGCAACGTCCATGGGGTCTTCTCCGGCTCAGCCTGGCTGATGAGACATTTGGTATAACCAGGCTACCGGATTCTGTGGGTCCTGTGCTCCCCCATGGCTTTACATTGAATGTGCTGCCCGGGGAGCTATGCATGTCGGCACGTATCTGTGAGGACATCATTACCATATGGATCTTGCCCATACAAGAAGACGGGGGGCAAGGGCAGACCTGGGAGCAGCGTTACACTATCCACCTCACATGTGTGTACCGTACACTGGCTTTTCTTCCTGGTGGTCAAATATTGCTGTATGCAGATTCCAAAGTTTGCCTCTACGACATGGCTACCACAAAGCTCACCACTGTTTGCCAGCTAGATCGCATGAAATACCAGGGGGCACGTTCATGGAAGAATATCATCGACTTCAGCGTTCATCTATATACAGAAAGTCTTGTTCGGATCAGTCTGTAGCCTGCTGATGAAGCACATGTGTTTCTGAGAGAAAAATCAGCTCTTTATTCTTCTTTTGTATGCATCCTACGGCTTTGTCCGAATGCTGTACCTTCTATTTCACTTTGAACCATATATTTTTATGAAGTGGTCGATTAATTTCTCTTCCAAGTCATTTCTGGAGGGTTTTCTTGAAAGTTTTTTCGTTTCTGGAGTTTTGTTTAGATTAATTTGTCTGGGCTCACTGCTAAGAGCTGTCTAATCAATTGATGAGATCTTGGATCTTTTTCGTTCGAAATTGGTCTGCTCAAATCACTGCGAGCAGCAAAATTGTACCGCATACTGATGAAGTGGAGCATAAGGACAGTTCAATCCTACTATGGCCTACCATTTTTTCCCTGGTGAAGATTGTGGTGGTGTGGTGAAACGCTCACAATTGGAGATTCTACGCAGTTGGCCTGCAGCTAAAGAAAACTGAAAGAAGCTGTGCGCACTGCATTGCAAGCAGGAGTAACAGTGTCTCCCTGTTGGCCAGAATGTCAAATGCCACTTAACTGGCGGAGATTTTTGTAGGTCAGGCATGTCCTTGCGTCTGGATGCATGCTGAACTCCGAACCATCAGGTGGAATGGTTATTAGAGTACGTCTGGGTTTTTTTTTTGGACAAGGACAGCTATATTAATTAAGGCAAGAAGCTGCCAAGATGTTTACATCATTGAGGCTTACGGATTGTAAAGCCTGTAAAAGATTACATTGTCCATCATTATGTCCGTAGGAGCAAGATAGATGAACATTTGAAGTTGAACTATTCTTAGCCTGTCTAGTTAGAATGTCAGCCGTTGAGTTTAGGCATCGACGAATCTTGTAAAGCTTGGAAGGCCTGCATTTGGATGTGTTGATGTAGGACTGCGTGTAGGTTTTGATTCGCCAATCTGGAGGATTTGAGCCATCTTCATTGTGTAAGAAGTGAACAAGTTGTTCACAGTCTGATAAGTAGTTGACATCATTGATACCAAGTTTGTCAACAATGGTTGCTGCCAAGGCTAGGCTAGCAGCTTCCGCCATGATGATCGAGGAACATTGTTGCATGTTGGCTTGAATGTAGATCGTCTGGGTTGGGTGGACCTGAAAATTTAGTAACAATATGCCAAGTCCACCTCGTCTGGCCTGTTGTACGGTAAGATCAGGTTCTACAGATGCATCAACATAGCATCTGGATCCTTGGAGGAGTGCTGGTATCGTGACTTCATGTGTGGTAGATGGCTGGATCTGCAGCATAGCAGGTTGCATACCTTGCATTCGTTGCAGATTGAGGCTTCGGTCAGTGGATTGGCTGTTGTCCTGTGGGGGGTCATCCTGGTGTTGGTGTTGTGTCCATCTGTGCATTGCTGCTGCTGCACTATGTACCTGCATAGGGGTCCAAGACTTTCTCTGGAAATGGTTATCATTCCGTGCTTTCCAAAGGAACCACATAGTGATTAGCATTTTTGCTAACAGGTCATCAGTGATATTATTGGGTATTATAGTTTGTAATGTAATCTGGACACCATCATCTTCATGAGGGAGTGACTGAGTGATTAAGGAAGGATTGAAAGAGAACCAAACTGCCCTAGGTAAATTGCAATGAAAGAATAGGTGGGCATCAGTTTCAATTTGGCCACACCCATGACAGTAAGGGTCAATGTGAGTAGAATAAGTAGAGGCTCTTCTAGCAGTGGCTAAGGCTCTTCTGATCAGTCTCCAAGTAAAGGTTTTAATGATTGGAGGGAGGGTTTTGTGTTTCCATACCTTGTGCATGATGCAATTGGCCGTAGGTATAATGCTTCTCGGTCCTTGGAGAGGTAAATGTACTTGATTTTGACCTGCTAGGAGCTTGTAGATGCTTTTAGTAGTGCATATTCCATTGGGAGCAGGCATCCATCGACGAAGATCTTTGGAATCTTGGGGAACTGGTGTGATAGCAATGATTTCCTGTGCGAATTGTTGATCAAAAGTATGATTTATAAGATCAGCATCCCAATCCTGTGTGTTAGTAATCCAAAGGTCGGAGACTTTGGAAGGAAGGGGATTAGTAGTGATTGGTTGAAGCAAGTGATCATGGACAGTTTCCCAACTAGGACACCAAGGTGTTGACCATACCGAGGAGTTACCTGCATGAATCTGGTAAGTTACATTGGTAATGAGTTCTTGTTTGACCTGCAGAATGGAAGACCAGAAAACAGATTTTGTTCCTGTCTTTTTAGCAGTCCAGAAAGAATCAGTAGGATAGTATTTAGCTCTGAGGGCAGCAGTGAGGAAGTCATTTTTTGAGTTGGCAATATCATAAGCAGTATGAATAAGTAAGCTTCTGTTGACCGTGTGAAGATCTTTAATACCTAATCCACCCTTATCTTTAGACTGACAAATATCCACCCAGGATCTGTAAGCGATAGGATTAGTTGGGTCATCACCTTGCACTCCCGCCCACCAAAATCTTCTCAATATTGTATTAATCTTTTCAATAAAGTTATTAGAGAAAAGAACAGTAGACATATAGTAAACGGGAATAGAAGATAAAACAGATTGAATATAAGTGAGGCAGCCAGCATGATTGAGTTTATTTGCTTTGACAATGGTGAGTTTGGCAAGAAATTTGTTGTAGATGAAACTGTAAGCTCTATTCTTATCTCTGTGGGAAAAAATCAGAGGATGACCAAGGTGAATAGTATTGGGAAGGAGGTCAGGAACTGGGAAGATGTTTTTAATATTGTTCCTGGTAGTAGTGTCCACATTGTGGCTAAAGAGAATTGAAGATTTGTGGAGGTTAGGGGTCTGACCAGATCTATGACAGAAGTCACTCAGAATGGTATTGAGAATAGCAGCATCATTGATAGTAGCATTGGCACAAAGAATGAGATCATCAGCAAATAAAAGGGAGTGAATAGGAGGACAATCAGGTCCTAAAGTGATCCCAGTAAGATTGGAATTTTGCATAGCATTTTGTAAGGTAATAGATAACTCATTAATAGCTACAGCAAATAAGAAAGGGGAGAGGGGACAACCTTGTCTTATATCTTGATTGGGGAAAAAT
Organism: Cymbopogon citratus; assembly: GCA_031170775.1. Classification (NCBI taxonomy): domain Eukaryota; kingdom Viridiplantae; phylum Streptophyta; class Magnoliopsida; order Poales; family Poaceae; genus Cymbopogon; species Cymbopogon citratus. The sequence goes on from DXKC01008395.1 coordinate 12,160, forward strand.
AGTCAGTGGGTTGTCCATTTACTAGGACTGCCATTGATGTAGTAGTGAAACACTGCTGAAGTAGTCTAATGAAATGTGGCTGAAGCCCAAGTCGTTGTAGAGCTTGAGTGAGGAAATCCCATCTCAACCTGTCAAAGGCCTTTGCTAAATCGATCTTCAAAATAAATGCCCTGCAATTCCAGTTCTTGAGAGCAAAAGAGTGAATGATTTCTTGGGTAATAATAATATTAGATGAAATATGCCTATTTTTAATGAAGGCTGATTGTGCTTTGTCAATATAATTAGGAAGGTGAGGTTTGAGTCTGTCGGTAAGAGTTTTAGCTATGAGTCTGTAAATGACATTGCAGAGACTAATTGGTCTAAAGTCTTGGGGAATCAAAGGTTGCATTTTTTTGGAATTAAAGTGATGTAGGTCTGGTTGATTTCCTGACTAAAAATTGCAGTTCTATAAAAATCAGTTACCAGTTTATGGACATCTTGAGAGAGCCACGGCCAGGCTGACTTGTAGAAAGCAGCATTGAGGCCATCTGGACCAGGGGAGGCATTGTTGCGCATGTTTTTGATTACCTGATGAAGTTCTTGCAATGTTGGTGTAGAGTTGGTGAAGAGGTGAAGTCCATGTTGTGAAGAGTTTGGGTTCGGCGATGGAGTAGTGTTGTAGTGCTGGTACTGATGGGATTGAGGGTGCTCAAGATCTTGGATTGGGGTGGTGAAGGATTGTTGAGCCTGCTGGGATTGCTGAGGTTGAGATTCTGTAGCTACCTGCATAGGCAAAGACTGAGCAGTGTTGTTAGCAGACTAAGTGTTTCCAAAAATATCCTTAAAGTAATTTACTAGAGTAGCAACAATCTGGTCATGGGTAGTGGAATCAGTTCCATCAGGGTTCTTGAGATAAGCAATAGTATTCTTTCTATTTCTTTTGATAATAGACTGGTGGAAGAAAGCAGTGTTCCTATCTCCGAGTTTAGCCCAATTTTTCTTGGCTCTTTGTAGGTGAAAGGCCTCATCTTTGATGAGAATGTCATTATGTTGGCTTTGGAGATGCTGTTGGAGCGTGAAATCCTGCTGGTAAGGGGGTTTAGATTATTGTTGGAGCAGGAGGTTTTCAATGTTCTAGAGCTGGTTAGTGAGCTTGGGTTTGGCTTTCCTCCACTTTTTGAGGTCATTGGCTAAATATTTGGTTTTTTGATGGAAAGAACGGTTGGAAGACTTGATCTAGCTTTGCTTTGCCACCTCGAAATAATCCTGTTCCATAATCCACCAATTCTCAAAACAAAAAACTTTATTAGTGCGAGGACGATTTGAATCAAGCATAGTAAGAATAGGCGCATGGTCACTACAAAGGATAGGAAGGTGGTAAACAGTTGTTCTAGGATAAGTTGTACACCATTCGACATTTGCCAAACAGCGATCAAGTCGTTGGAAAGTAGGAGTGGTACTGAAACGCTTGTTAGACCAAGTGTAAGCTGGTCCACTGTAACCCAAATCCAAGAAGCCACACTGCTTAACATAATCACAAAAAAGATTAATACGCCTAATATCAGCCCTACCTGGACCACATTTCTCATTAGCATTCATCAGTTCATTTATATCACCCATAGCAAGGATAGGAAGGGTGTTGTGGTTAACAATAAACTGAAGCACCCTGCTCCAAATGGTGGTGGTGTTACGGTGATGAGGATCACCGTAAATACAAACCAAACCAAATTGTTCTGAGTTACTAGTACTATTACACACAGCTAAAATATAGTGGTGATTATGATCAACTACATTGATTGAAACAGCGTGGGTCCAAATTAACCAAAGTCCCCCGGACTGACCCTGCGCTGGTACTATAAAAGCATTTGACATGTTGAATCGATTAACAATAGACGTTGGAGAAATGGAGCTATTTCTAGTTTCAAAAATAAAGCAAACCTGAGCTTTTGTTGAGGTTAGGAGGCAGTGAAGGTGTTGCATTGTTGAACTACGCAGGGACCCCCCTGATCCCTGGCAGTTCCATGCTAGTAGATTCATGGTTCACCCGACGCCCTTGAGGCTGGCGCCCTAGCCTGTTCAGGATCGGTTGGATTCTGTCGACGATGAAGTTGATTGCCCACCAGATTACTTGAAGCAGCAACATCAGTTGGATCTTGAATCGGAAAATCAGTTTGGCTTGCTTGTAGTTGATTCATCCAAGGCTCATATGGCTCAAACCCAGTGAAATTATTCTCATTATCTTCAGCACACTCAAGTAATTTGGCCTTTCTAAGCTGACATTCTTGAGCATTATGAAAAAATGCAG